>MEJB01000017.1:6434552-6445589 GCA_001752375.1 Rhazya stricta
GTGTCCTTCGACAATTGACTCCGCGTCACGCCGCGGCGTATTCTTCGCTCACTCACGCGCCCTTAGTTAAGCTCGCAAAGTCCCGCGATATCACTAAAAGCCATAAGCTCGAACTAGTTCCCTTCTCGCCCGCCGGCTTCGCTGTGGCGCCTCGTCGCCCCCGCTTTCACCGCTCTGCCTTCAATACGACTACAACTCGTCAATAATTCCGCGAACCATCCTTACTTTCAATCCCCGCTACCCCATAGCTATCGTCTCTCTACTTAGTTTATGCTCTTACTCTCAAATGTCGTCACATATCCAAAATTTTCTTGCTCTGAGAGGGGAAAGAAAATGGTTAGAGTGAATACACTTACTCAATAAATAAAATAATCTCCTCGAACAAGGTTTAAGTATTAAAAATTAAATCGAAAAATTTAATTTTTCACACAATAAAATTTTAATTTAGATTAGGACTATTTCTAAAATTTGTAAATCAACGATAAGGAAATCCTAGGCAGCAAGAGCAAGGAAAAAGTGAAAATCACACTACATAAATGAAAAAAAATTAACATATAGGAGTTAAGAACAATAAGGGAAAAAGATTAAGAGACGATAATGTAATATTACTCTTATTTTCTACAAAGAAATTATGATTACTCTAACAAGAGAAAACAAGATGTGTCCTTTTTTCTTGACAATAAGTCCAAGATGAAATGTTGTTGTAATGGCCACCCACTGAGAAGGAAAGACCAAAAAAAAAAAAAAAAACCAATTAAAAGAAGAAAAGAAAAGTCAACAGAATCAAGAAATAAGAAAGTAATAGAGCCCTCATGGTGGCCTTCTTACTGCTGGTTGTACGGAGAGACTATAAAGGTGGTGCAATATAAAGATAAAAACTACCAGGATGGTAAAACACTCCCGATAATTCGATAAACTTTTATATTAAATAAATATTTTTTATAATTCAATCGTATAATAAATGTAGTTAATTAAAAACAGACACTTTTTGGGAATCATATTAAGACTATGGATAAAATTATGAATTCAAGTCTAGTAGTACATTCATTAGGACAGTCACATAGATACAATTTGTAACTTTTTATTCATATTATATAGATAATCAGACATAATTCAGAACATGTTCCTCCAAGACTTAAATTTGACTTTGTCTCCAAACAAAAGTTTTACACATTTAAATCGCAATACAAATAATTTCAACAAATAATCACGCATGTCTAATCTATAATTTTTACGAAAATAAATAATTAATTTTAAGAGAATCAGTTAATGATTCATATTTCACCTACCGTAGTGTGATACACTAAATTTCTAACTTAGATAGATTCCCTCTACATCTGGCGTGGTGTCAAACGATGCTTCCCTCTCACTCTTAGATTCTGATGCTAACTCTCTGCCTCCCGATGTCCAAAATATGAAGGCATGGCTTAAGATTCTTTTTATTGTTTTTCCCTTGCTCATAACTTTGTTTTCCTTAGCCACAGACCTCTACAATTCCCGTCACATATATGCATTGTTTTTCTTGTAGTTCTTCACAGAGATTATCACAGCTGTCCACACTTCTTTCCCCTTGTTTATTTCTTTTCTTCCTTCACCCTTTCCATCTTTCCTTCCTTCTATCATTCCTTTCTATTGTTGGTCTTAACGTTATCCTACTTCAACAAATTTTATAAGGAAATTTGATTTTAAGAATTAGAATCATTTGAGGTTTTCAAAGCAATTATATCAATATTCTATTTTCTATGATTTTTCTCAGTAATTAATTTTAAAACTTGTTTGATCCCAATAAGGGGATTATTCCATTTACTCAGTAGGTGTACTCACTTCATATCTTCTCGCCTTATAGATCAAGAAATTTTTAATTCAGAGTSTAGAAGAGTGACTTTTGGGAGTGAGGAGTTGAGATCCGGAATTTGAGGAATTATTAGAGTCTTTAACTTATTATTTCGATTATTTTGTTATTAGAACTTTATAATTTTGATTTGATATCTTTAGTTGTATAAGACTACAAAATAAAGAATCTTTATATTTCATTTATGGATGGAATATGTTAAAAAAATTTTGATATTTAAGATAGCCCTTGTATTCTCTAAAGAAAATTATAGAGAATATGACCGTGTCATATCGTGGATGTGAATTTAGACCCGATCCGACATGATAACATTGAAATTTTAGCAGTTTATCATGGGCTTCAGCTGACTGAAAAATGGGGTTTGGATGCCTTTCAGTTAGAGACTGATTGTCTGAATATTGTTCTTGCACTTAATGGTACTCAAGCTGACTTATCTCCTATAGGTCATGTTCTATAAATTGTGCGTCGACAAGCTGGGTTACTTGGATGCTCTAGCATAACGCATGTTTCTCGCCACGGGAAGCTTGTAATATGCTACCACCAGTTTACTGGTTTGATAATTTCCCACTTGCGGTTTTGCTGGCCGTAATGACAGCCATGCCTTAGACTTTAATACCTAAAGTGTGGTTTTACGCGGAAGGGGGAAACAAAAAAAAAATAAAAATAAAATGGGGACACAATGAGAAAATGAGAKAAGGGATTGGGCCAGAACCCGCAACAAATTTCCCCCTTCCCCTCATTGCTTTCAAGGGCTTCTTATGGTTTACATGAGGAGGTAGTCATAAACTTTTGATTTGATCACTAAACATTATGATTTTTTTTTATCTTTAATTATTTTGAATTTGATGCGAAAAAACTCATAAAGAGGTAAAGTTCTTTCAATATTATTTATTGCATCTACAAGATCTAATTCGAGATCTCGTTTGTGAAATATCAAATTCCTTACTATTTGAAATAATAAATTATTGACGAGTACTTATTTTACACTTCAGAATGAAGAAATGTTTTTAGCTAGATTAAATTCTGCCTGCCTTAGCGACAATAATGTAACATGCTTGTTGAACACAAAACTCCAAATTTTCAAACATGAAATTATGTTATACACATTTTAAAAAATGTTCCTAACATAAGCATCCTCCTCTATCTCATCTCCTCACAAATTTTTCCTACATCTCTATAAAGAAAACCTCATTTGAAGTTTTTCTATCTTAGAAGAAAAAGAATAATTTAGTATTCTTATGAAGTTATTATTCTATTTTTTACTTTTTTAATTTAAATTTGATGAAAATTGAAAAAAATAATTTTTTAAAGAAATATGCTTTTATAACCACTGAGCCAACTCCTTGAAGTTAATCCACACAAGCTGAGCGAAGCCGCCAACAATTTTTTTCTTTTTCAGGTTTTCTTTAAATTATTAATTTTTCTTTTGAATTTTTTATTGCATTATTAGCATTTAAATTGTATGTTGAATATATTTCCTTATAAGCTTTAATTTATTTATATTATACTAATAAAAATACAATTTAATTTAGCATGATAAGTTGGTAAAATTGAAGATGGTACAAAAGCCCTCTTAAATTTTAGTGGAGATTCAAAGTTGGTACCAATCTACTATTCTAGTGGCTATCAATAGCTCATGTCTTCACCAGCCTACAATACTATCTAGTTGAAAAAGTCAAATCCACAACATTAATCATTAATGATATTGTTGACATTTAAAAATAACCGATGTCAACAGCTGAGAAATAAGCTATGACTGATTCAGTGAAGTTACCTCAGGAGGTATTCTTAGAGGATGCAGAGCCAAAATGGCTAAGAATGTATGAGGCAGGAAATTCAGGCCACGAACAAAGTGGGAAGGCAACCGAAGCGGCAAAAGAAGCAGAAAATAGCAAGCAATTAGCTAATTGACTGAGTAAGACAAAAGCATTCGGCCACATGTTCTATCGACTAGCTGAAGAAGGAGGACATGGACCGTGAGAGTCCTTCAAAAGGTGAAAAATGGATTAGTGGCTTCAGCTTCCTTCGGCCTCAAATCGACAAGAATATCTAGCCAAGTATAAATAAGCAAAGATGAAAAAGACAAAGGACAACCTATAAATCAAGCATGTCATCTTTATTTTTACGTCTTTTATTCATGTTTTTAGCAATGTTTAGCTAACTTTATGAGAAATTTCACCACTTATTTTCGATATTAGCTGTTTTGCTAGGTAATTATATTTTTAGTAATGTTTTATGATATTTGAGATCTTTCTTCATTATTCTTAAGTCATTTGAGCTCATTAATCCGCTTTCTTATAATTTTCATTAGTGTAATCTTCTTCAATTGTATTAATTTATCAGTTTTCTTAATTGTTTTACTTAGCTAAAGTTTTCTTTAGTTTCAGCAGAATTGTTGCTTTACTTAAGTAGCATTTGCTTACCTGCTTAAAGTTTATTTATTCTTAGTTACAACACAGATTTAGTTCCAGTTTCACCTGCTTAAAGTTTGTTTATTCTTAGTTACAACACAGATTTAGTTCAAGTTTCACCTAATTGAATACATAACTTCTAAAATCAGTTTCAAAGCTTTATTTGTCAGTTTTGCTGAGTCTCTTAGCTTTAGCTATATTGGAATTAATCTATTTATCCTTGTTTAATATTTATGAATTTCTTTAGCTGTTTTTACTAGCCGTGTGGCGTCTCATAGTAGCTTAATCTATTTAATTTCGTTTTCCTTGTATATTTTAGTTTGCATCCATTTATCCGATCACAGTCTTAGCTGATTCTCAAAAACCAAGCTATATATTTTTAGCCGGTTGACTTGCATACTTTGTCGAGGGCTTACTTAATCTAACTCAAGGACCTCACATGCAAAAGGATAGGCGGCTATGGATCTGATAGGTTGATCAAACGGCTAGTTGRTCAGAACTCGGGCTTTGTTGTGTTGAAAAACTTAGATTGCCATGTCTTGATAGATTCACAACAAACCAAAATGCACTGGTGAGAAAGCTGGTTTTGGTTAGAGGTTTCATCGCAATGGTCAGAGCTAGAAGACATTATTGATGTGATCGAAAAAGAAGGAAGGAAAGAAATTGAGATTAATCAGAACTGGGAAGCTGGAGATAGGTTGCAGGATATCAAATTGAAGAAGCTAGCAAGAGAGCTCAAAGGAGAAGAAATCAATATATAGTAAAGTGAGAAGAATCTCATTTAGCTTATTTTGCAGCCAACAGATGTTGAAGAGATAAGATAGATGTGACTCCAAAAGTAGGCCATCATTGGTAGGGAAACCGACCAGCTAGAAGCTAGGACAGCTATTCAGGGCCAACAACCGAGATGATGCAGGAATTCTAGAGGCACACGAAGGTGTAAGTGACGCCTTACCTGATCCAACTGCTGAGACAACCAATCAAGACGAAGGCTTAGGGGGCATGTGTTGACACTTAAAAATAGCTGATGTCAATAATTGAGAAAAGGGCGATGGCTAGCCCAATGAAGTTACCTCATGAGGTATTCTTGGAGGATGAAGAGCCGAAACRATTGAATATCAAACTACTGAGAATGCAGGAGGTAGGTAAATCAATCGTCAGACAAAGTATGAAGGCTGCCGAAGTGGCAAAAGGCAAGCAATCGGCTAATTGGCTGAGCAAGATAAAGTCACCTGGCCAAAAATTCATGACATGTTCTGCCGGCCAGCTGAAGAAGGAGGACTTGGGTTGAGACAGTCGTACAGAAGGTGAAAAATAGATTAGTGGCTTCAGCTTCCTTCGGCCCCAAACATATAAGAACATCTCAACCAAGTATAAATAAGAGAAGATGCAAAAGACAAGGGGCAAAGCCATCAACTTAGAAATCAARCACGTCAACTTCATTTTTACATCTTTAATTCATGTTTTTAGCAATRCTTAACTAGTTTTAWGAAGAATTTCCCTRGTTATTTCCTATTTTTAGCTATCTTGCTAGTTAATGTTATGTTTTCAATAATGTTTTATGATATTTGAAGTCTTTCTTCGTTAGTCTTAAGTCATTTAGCTCTTTAATTTGATTTCTTATAGTTTTCATTAATGTAATTTGTTTAAACTGCCTTAATTTATCAGCTTTCTTACTTGCTTTACTTAGCTATAGTTTTCTTTAGTTTCAGCAAAGTTGTTAGTTTACTTAAGTTACACTTTCTGACCTGCTTAAAGTTTATCAATTTTCTTAGCCACAATACAAGTTTAGTTGCTATTACACTTAGGTGATCACATAACTTCTGAACAATTTCAAAAGCTTTCTTTGTCTGTTTTGCCTAGTCTTTTAGCTTTAGCTATATAGATATTAGTTTGTTTGTCCTTGCTTAACTGTTTGTGAATTGCTTTTGCTGTTTTTAGTAGTCATGTGGCGTCTCATAGTAGTTTAATCTGTTTTATTCCGTTTTCCTTGCATATTTTAGTTTGCATCCATTTATTCAATCACATGCTAAGCTGATACCCAAAAACCTAGTTATATATTGTTAGCCGGTTGACTTGCATACTTTGTTGAGGACTTATTGGAGCTAACTCAAAGACCACACATCGAAAAACAAATGTTAGTACGGATTTTACAGGCCGATCAAACAACTAACTAGTCAAAACTCAAGCCTAATTGTATTGAAAAATTTAATTCGTTATGACTCGGATAGCCGATTCGGCTAGACAAATTAAGCACACAAAGGTAGAGATCTTTATACAAACCACTGTCCAATAATTTTTTTTTTTTTTTTTACAATTGAAAAATGTCTTCGTCATTTAAGAACTCTTTGCTAAATCTTTACTAAGCAATAAAAGTGAAAGGTGGGGATCCTTTTACTAACCACTGTCCAATAATCAATTCAAAGTTTAACTTTACTTAATAATTTTCAAGTTAAATCCGTTAAACTTCAACACTTTTTATTTCAATAATCTTTTAATTCTAAAATTCATGAAACAAAAATTTTCAATCCAAATAACATCTTGAGCTAAGAATTTTTGACTTAATAAATATCAAAGTTTTCATTTTCTCACACTATTGAACTAAGAAATCTTTTTTAAAACCAAGATTTTTTTTTTTCCCTTGAGCAGAAAGCAATCCATGTAAGCCCTTAAACTAATATAAAATCATATGATGGACAACAGGTTAGAAAGGTACTCCCTCCATTTCAACGTAATTGTTATATTTCAAATTACTTTTTTATTTTAAATTACTTGATATGTCAGAAAATTAAGATAATATTTATTATCCTTTTTCTGACTTTATTGATTTAACTTTAATTTACTAAAAATATTAAATATATCAATTTTGCAAGATGTACAGCCACTTAATACTAATTTTTCTCACATACACTAATGATAACTCYACCTAACCAATATTTTTCAGTCTTTTTAAAGAGTTTATTTATATTGCAGCAGTGTCATCTTTTTTGGAATAGAAGAATTGAAAAATCAAAGGAAAAAAGTGTACTTAMTGAGTACCCTACACATTTAAAGTTCATTTCATCCCAGAAAATGACACTTCTTAAGGCCGCCTATATACACTYCTTATCTCCTCCTTTSACCAATAATTGCAGGACGCCATTGAAGAGTCTGAATGTTATCTACATATCCAGTCACATTGAGAGAACAATGGCGCTCATCGAAGCAATGAGTTTTCTTTTGCTAGCTTGTTTTCTATCAATCACCCATGGTGGTTTTGCCATGGCTRAGAAGTCCACTTACATTATTCACATGGACAAGTCCTTCATGCCTAGAGCTTTCGCTAGTCACCACAATTGGTACACTTCTATCATCGATTCCACCAAGCTTCTCCACAGKTACGACAATGCYTTTCATGGTTTTAGTGCCTTCATGTCTGAAGGTGAGCTGGAACATATAAAAAAGTCACCTGGCTTTGTTTCAGCTTGCGCTGACAGAAAATTGATCAAGCATACAACCCACAGCACCGATTTTCTTAAGCTCAATTCTGTCTCAGGGCTGTGGCCTGCTTCCCAATATGGCAAAGATGTGATTATTGGCGTCATTGACAGCGGTATATGGCCTGAAAGTCCCAGCTTTAAAGACGATGGAATGACTTCAATTCCTCCAAAATGGAAAGGAACCTGCCAGGAAGGCGAACAATTCAATTCTTCCATGTGTAATTTGAAACTCATTGGAGCTCGATATTTTAATGCTGGTGTTCGAGCTGCAGAGCCTACCTTGAATATAACGATGAATTCAGCAAGGGACACAGATGGCCATGGTACGCAAGTTGCAGGTATTGCTGCTGGAAATTACGTTGAAGGCGTTTCATTCTTTGGCTATGCTCCAGGGACAGCAAGGGGTGCTGCTCCTCGTGCAAGATTGGCGGTGTATAAGGTTACATGGAATGAAGGAACCTATGCTTCTGATGCTCTTGCTGCTATGGATCAGGCGGTTGCTGATGGCGTTGACATAATCTCAATGTCCTTGGGTTTTGATCAAGATCCTTTCTATGAAGATCCAGTTGCAATCGCGTCCTTCGGAGCTATGGCAAAGGGAGTTTTAGTTTCCCTTTCCGCAGGAAATCGGGGGCCAGGATATGCAAGGGTAACGAATGCCTTTCCTTGGGTTTTGACCGTCGCATCGGGCTTGATGGATCGTTGGTTTGCTGGCACTCTGACCCTCGGAAATGGGTTAACCATCATTGGATGGAGTATGTTTCCTGCTAGAGCCTCAATCAGAGACTTGAATCTCGTGTACAATAAAACCATATCATCTTGCAATTCAACCATATCAAAACCTGATACCTTCAACAATATTGTCATATGTGAACAAGATCGAAATGAAGTCATCACATTCTATGACCAAATACGCTACATTTCTGAGTCCCAACTGGAAGCGGCTATCTTTATTTCTGATGAACCAGGGATATTTACGTCCCATGACTTTCCTCATCCTGGTGTGGTGATCAGCCCAAAGGATGGTGCCGAGGTGATCAAGTATGCCTTAAATGGTGTTAACCCTACTGCTTCCATCACATTTCAGCAGACATTCTTAGGTACAAAGCCTGCTCCTACTGTCTCTGCTTCCTCATCAAGAGGTCCTGCCCGAATCTATCCTAGCATCATGAAACCAGATATTATGGCACCAGGAGTGCTAATCTTAACACCCATGGTTCCTTATAGACCTGAAGTTCAACTAGGTCGTAATGTTTTCTTGTCCACTGATTATAATCTCATTTCCGGCACATCAGCGGCTTGTCCTCATGCTTCAGGAATCGCTGCACTCCTAAAAGCTGCCCATCCCRAGTGGAGTCCGTCGGCCATCAGGTCTGCAATGATGACCACTGCAAGCACAATTGATAACACTGGAAGTGAAATCAAAGACACTGGATTTGATTACAGAGTTGCCACACCTCTAGACATGGGAGCAGGATTTGTAGATCCAAATCGTGCACTTGATCCTGGCCTTATATATGATGTCACTCCAGAAGACTACGTGAATCTAGTCTGCTCAATGAATTTCACACGGAATCAAACTGAGGCTATAACGAGATTAGCAAATTACAATTRCTCAAACCCTTCCTCTGACCTCAATTACCCGTCGTTTATTGTTATATACGACCTTGAGAAAAGCGGTAGGCTGGTCAAGAAATTTAAGAGGACAGTGACCAATGTTGGGGGTGGTGCAACTACATATAATGCYAAGTTGTTAGCACCAAAGGGTTCCACGCTCACAGTTTCACCAAACACAATAAAATTTGGACGGAAGAATGAGAAGCAGAGTTACAGCTTGACCATTGCCTACAGGAGCTACGAAAATTACAATACAACGCATGGCTCACTAACTTGGGTTGAAAAAAATGGCGAGCATACTGTGAAGACTCCTATAGTGATCGCTCCTGATCCTGAATTGTTTGGTTGAAAATTAGGCATTCTCATTTCACGTATAATTTGAARTATGCCGTTTAAYAAAGTTAGATATCAGGCTTATCGATTTTCATCAAATTATCCTCTTTAAAGACTTGACTTTATATTGAAAATTGGAAAATTTTGAGAAAAGGAATAAAAGAATTCTTAGGTGATGTTACATCCACTATCACAATCAAGTTCTAGTCTTGCATGTAGACAGAAAGGGAGAGAGAAAAAAGTTAAAAAATAAAGAGTTGTTATGAGGAAACCAATTACGAAGGTGAAGTAGAAATTTTTGGCTTTATTAACTCGTTAAACTTTGACCAGTAGTTGGAAGTCCTAATAGGTACGTACATTGTCCAGACCAAAATAGTAGTATCAATTTCTTATCCTTCTCCGAATTTCAATCACATCATCGATCATTCATGGTGGAAAATAATGTGCTGTTCTTCGAAGCTCATGATTAAACTGGGTAAAGAAGTGATCGCTTTATCATACTGATTCGTGGTTTAATCGTTGCACATTTCTGAAGGGCCAAAATTGCCACAGGTTTGGTAATTCTCCTCTTCATTGGAGTGAAAAAGAAGCAGAGTTAGCAGTGGTGGTTGGGATGGCAGCTCCTATTTATAAGGCAATGGTCTTAAAATGAAGTAGAAGCCATTGCAGCAAACTAATTAAAGACCCGAAGCAGGTTTTAGTGCAGAGACGACCTGAATCAACCTCCTGCAACATGCATTGCTGAATGAAGCTACCAAGTCGGAGAAAAGAACAATACAGCAGAGATAGTTAGCTGTTCTACTCGGTACTGCTTACGGTTAATGTTGTAGAATTRTTTTTAAGTAGGTAGAGAAAAATAAATATTACATATATTATCAAAAATAAATAAGAAATCATCTTAAGTGTCAAACTTTTTTATACAATGTTCAATTTAGAGTAGCTGAAATCAAACTTTTAGCATAAGTCTTGCGAGATCTGTTTTAAGTGACACATGATTCCGGCATCTTCGTGTTTAGCCCGTTATTTCAGGCGAGTTATATAAGAGTGAATCCTTTTTTTTTTTTTTTTGTATGTCGATCGATTCCGTATCTCTAGAAAACCGGGCTATAAGACTTAGAAAAATAAGGTTTTATGTAATTGCCCTCGGTAATTAATCATAGTGTCGGAGAAGACAAATTACACTTCGCTCGTAGTAGTTGTCAAAGGGCAGTAATAGTAGTTCATGATTTTTCAGAAAGTACAAATTCCTTTTTTTAGTATTATTTTGTATTATTACAATAAATGTCCGTGTTATTATTTCCAAATGTAATTAAGGAAAGTCAAACTGAAAGATTGTAAAATTCGA
>MEJB01000017.1:6446167-6466216 GCA_001752375.1 Rhazya stricta
TATGTTAATTATTTGATTCCAGAAGAGAGTAATACTTCTAACCGATGGTGGTATTTGATTAGACTGCCTACTACCACTGAGGATTGAGTAATTATGTTGGTCTGATAGTGAAGTACCCAGGAGAAGGTACGACTGGGAAAGACCACAACGAACTGAAGAAGAGAAGTCTTCTTATTAGCTTTCCGTCAGAAGTCTTGGCTCTGGAAGATGACAGGATGGAGGAAGACTTGAAGGTTGATGAGTCAAGCAGTCAAATGAAGACGCTACTTCACGTGTTGTCTTGTCTTTGTAAAACAAAAAGGCAAAATCAATAGAGCTAATACAGCAGAAGAGGTATGTTGTATGCGGACAAAATTAAACAAAGTGAAGCAATCTGGTCAAAAACTCAAAATATTAATATATTCCGGATAAATATGTAAGAATATTTCGGATAAACTTAGATTAATGTTGATCTAAATAAAAATTTCCTATTAACTAAGATACCATCTAATCTTAAAATCTCCCATGCTGTACTAACTTTGTATTCGCTAATAAAAGTTGGGACTGAAACAATAAAATTCATAAGAAAATTAGATGTAACATTTGAATAAAGCAACCAGAATTCCAAAATTAGTGAATTATTCCAGAGTTGCTTCTGCAACTTCTTTTAGGATTCCCAGAAAGAGCTAAGTTGACATTTGATAAAACAACACTAATATTGCTCAAGCCCACAAGAATAATCATCTTCTCCACTGAAGATTCCCTTGCCCTCATTGGAAAAACTCAAATTTGACASGCACAAATTATACTATGTTCATCAAGAAAAAGAAGAGCATACAATTCATGCAAGTCATTGCCATTAGTGACATTTTTCGCAAATTTTACAGAAGAGAAGCTCTTATGATAGCAAGTAGTATCATCCCTCTCGAAAGGGATGTTCAAACCTCTCAAATTCTTGTACGAAGTCGATAAATAGTATGATAAGAAATCTTGATCCGACCAGTAATGTAGTAATAAATTCACTCAATTTAGTACAAAAAGCTTGGTGGGCTTAATTGATTGCCTGCAAACGACAATGACCTCCACTTGCATGCCTAGTGTGGCGATGGATTTTTCTCTGTTCCTGGACTGCGCGGTAACTTCCTCATCTCCGTCGCCAATCTCCTGTACTTTACTTTGTAGCTTGACATTTTCTTTGAGAAGTGTTTTATGGCGTCTGCTTGCTAATAATTAGCACATGCTAGGTTACTATAGATATCACAGGTTTCTCGTCTTGGTCATACCCATAGCCGAAGTAATTCACGACTTGTGGACCAGAAAACCCAATCCTCTTTATCTTCAATTTCAACTCCATTCAAACCCAAGGCTAGTTCGGAGGAGAGCAGTTGAGAACCTGAGCTCAGCTCAATTCGGTTACAAAATTTGCGAGTTACGAGCTTGTCGAGTTGAGTCGAGTAAGTTCCTTAATTTTTCCTTTTTTTTTTCTTTTTTAACATTTTTCTATTTATTAATTTAAGTTTTATTTTGAATTATGTACTCAATTTTATTGCCYATAATTATTTTATATAAAAATAATTATTAAATTAATGAAATTAGATAAGGAAGAAAGGAAATACAGATTTTATTTAAGAAAAAGAATAAAGGTAATAATAAGATATATTGAGGAAATGTAAAAAAATGAAAGTGTTTCTCGGTACTTGTTTTGATTTTTCTACTTATAAATGTGTTCTTACTCGTAATTATTTACGGCCGCTACTAATGAGGATGATTTATTTTTTTACTTATTAAGTTTTATCTTAAGCCATTCTTATTTAGTAATGGTGCGTTGTTAATTCGATAAAATATAAAATAAGTATGCTCACGCTTGATAAGGTATAGGTAAGTATAGTTGTCTTCGGCAGAGAACGGTGAATTAATTTTCTATCAAGAGAAAATAACTTGAGTAGACAAAAATAATAAACTAATAATTAAAGTTCAACAAGAAAATAATCAAAGATAGAAAGATAATTATAGAAAATAAAATTTCTAATTAGACAAGKCTCTAGTTAAAGTAATTAAAACCATACTACGTCGAGCAATTGCTCATTGATTCAATAAATTACTCAACATTTACAAATGAATTAGTTATAGTTGTCAAATATAACTTTAAACAACCAATCTTTCCTTAAATGTTGATAATTAAAATAAAAAGGCTTACTAATTATTTTATAATCAATAAACAACCCAAAAGATAGCACCTGAGATTTAATGTACCAGCGCCATTGGGTACTATAGAGAACAAATTCTAATTAATAAATTTAGATAGCAGGTTTATCAAACTAGCATGTTATTCTCTTTTGATATATTACACTTTGATCGCAGGTGAAATTATGCAAATTCGTCACCCTATTAAACTACAGCAAACAATTATGGATTTGTCTAGTCTAACTTGGTTGCAACCTATTAAACTTAACAAAATATCTGCGCATAACATTCAATCAAGTCAAACAACAATTGAGTAATAATTACAAAGAACAAGAAATACTTGATAGTCTGGAAATGGATAATGTCTAAAGTGAATAATGGATAATGGATAAGGGGATAGAATTACCCATCGATCGTTCTTACATTTCTTGTGTTCACTTTATATAGATAATAAGAAACAACAAGAATCCCTTAATTATCTTAACTAACTAATTCAAATATTTAAAATCTAATATAATTTAAATATCAAACTATTGATTACAAGGGGGCATATATCCTACAAATCCTCCCAAGACAATAGGAATGTTCCAAAAAAATAGTCTTCTAAGCTTGAAAATATCTCTCCAAATTCATCCATTCACGTGCCCATGTGGTAGATTTTGTGCACTGGCTGAATTTTATCTCAAAATACTCYAGTTATGCCTCATTTTCTCCCACTACCTCCAGAGAGTCCTAAATGGATAAAATATCAAAAAAAATACATAATTAGTGCAATAAATATGTTCNCAAATCCTCCCAAGACAATAGGAATCTTCCAAAAAAATAGTCTTCTAAGCTTGAAAATATCTCTCCAAATTCATCCATTCATGTGCCCATGTGGTAGATTTTGTGCACTGGCTGAATTTTATCTCAAAATACTCCAGTTATGCCTCATTTTCTTCCACTACCTCCAGAGAGTCCTAAATGGATAAAATATCAAAAAAAATACATAATTAGTGCAATAAATATGTTCCAAAATCCATCAAATACTCTATAATTATCTCACTAATTTGGACTCTATCAACTCCCCCACAGCTAAACGATACTTGTCCTCGAGTATTTTCCAAAAATAAACAAAACAAAAGACATAACACAAACACTCAATAAGCAAAACCTAATAATCTCAAAACTTTCTCAATGAATGCACAATCATAAGTGAGCTAAAGTCCAACACAAGTCACATGCAATACATAGCACTCAGTTAAAGTAAATGTTAACCCCTTTAATAATTGCCTCAAAGTTAAAACATACACTTCTCAACCAATCTCACAAGGATAAGCACTTTTAATCACTCAAAAGTGTACACGGGTTAATATCACTCAAGTTGACAAAAAATGAGGATTACCATAAGCTTGCACAGATATTACATCGCAACCACTATAAAACAAAATTCATACATGAATCAAAAGGTCTTTATTTTGTTGTAATGGGGTTAGGGTTATAGGTAGGATTAAAGAAGGATATAAAAGGGTTTAAAAATATCAAAGAGAATGCATAACCAATCAAATRACGTTCAATCTTGTGGATCTTGCTTTCAATATCGACAACTCTTTTTCCTCGATTTTCGCATATCACAAGGTAGCTCAAAACACCTCATCAAATTATAACATTGCTACTACTTGCATAATCTTTTTTCTCTTTTTCCTTTTCTTTTTTAATATATACTTTCACTTTCTTTGRATCTTTTCTTCTTTTGCTCTTTTGTGCACATGATTTTTTCCATAAGAGATATCCAACCATAGTTGTGACTCACAATTCATATGTTCCACCAAATATTCACTTCTCAATCAACTAATCATACATTCCTTTGATATTAGGGTTCAAAGATGTTCTATAATCAAAGAATATGGTCAAGAGTTGAACTTCTCTGGTTTAGTCAAAGAAAAGGATAATAAGGCTCAAAAGGGGTTTACTAGGGATAATTTTCAAAGGTTGGTTAGTCAAAGGCCAAAAAGGGTATTCCTAAGTGCCTTAATCATTTTGGTGCATAAATCTCGTAATGGTCTTGATATGAATAATAGTGCAAGCTATAGAATAACCACCTAATGTGCAAAAACCTCTCAATGAAAGAAAATATGAGCATATAGAAAGAAAAGCTTAAGGCTCAAATCTAACTTATAGTGGTTTTTTAGGTTGATTTATGCATGTTCATTATCTGAGGTACTTAAGAGGGACACATTCACATATGCTCCAAGTGACTACTTCTACATGTAATTAAAGAGGGTTTCAATTCAACAAATGACATACAAAGTATTGGAATTTTTGAGATCCTAAAACACTTTAACTTGTACTTTAACACCAAAAAGAAGAAAAAAAGAAAAAAATATTTTTGCATTTTCCCATGTTTTTGACAAACAAAACTCTGCTAGTACGAAAATAACAAATAAAGAAATCCCCCCACACCTAAAGGGTTTAGTGTCCCCAGTGAATCACTAAGTAGAGGGAAAGGAAACACTAATGAACAAAAAGAATGTCCACAACACAAACAAACAAAAAACACAATCTACAACTAAAAAYAAAATGAAAAAAAAAGAAAAAGACAAGAAAAATGAAAATGGAAAGCAAGAGAGAGACTGCCATATGGGGGAGGGGGAATGCAAAATCCGTGCTGCTCCAAGTAGGTGGTAGTTAGTGTCTCTAGGCGGGTCAAATGACGGTTAGTATCCGTCTGTCCATTCGCAATTTGGTGGAGAAGAGTCATGGTAGACTCGAATGAAGGAGGCATATCCGATGTTGGGAGAGTAGGGGAACTTGGAGAAGAAGGATGATGTTGGCCTGGGTGTGCAATAGCCGGCACATTAGGAGCAAAGTAGTTAGTGGAGAATCAACATAAATAATTTCCATCCTATGTAAACATTCGAGATCAATAATGTCTAATGGACATGCTATGTGCCTATCTATAGAAGCTATATCGAGGACCAATAAACAAATTGCCAAGTTTGTAATAAGTGAACCAACACTCAAGGGGCATTTAGGGTGGGAAACTACATGTTGAAACTGTGTGGCTAACAAAATCCACTATTGACTCTAAATCCCTTATGCATACACCAAAGAAGAAACAACTCAGGTTTAGCGACCACTGCAATACTATCCTTTCTACCAAAACAATTAAATGCAACAAATCTATTGCATATTTGCGACACAATATCGGAAAGGCAAGACCCCTTAGACATCCCAGGGACACAACGAGAATTATCTGTAGTCAATTTAGCCCAAATGCTAACTGTATGTGTTTGAAACTCCTCAGAATAATCATAAAAACTAGTGAAATAAGCATCATCATCAATCATATGATCATCTAGAAATCCCAAAGCCACATTAAAATCATTTAGAGACATCTTAAATTCATTTGCCATTAAATTGAACAAATCAAAGCAGGGGTATATAATGCATAATCTGTGGTGGAAGTGAGTAATAATGTGCTATAAAATTCTATAGTTAATTCAGTAAAAGGAGGGATATTATATCTAGATAAGGCGATCAATATATAGCATCAAAATACTGACGAACAACAATCATATCAAATATTAAACTTAAATTAAGCTAATCAAGTATTTTACCCGGGGTAATTTTGTGTGAAAGTCAGACTGTATAATGCTCCTTGGCGGCTACTGAAGTGAATCGAAGGTGGCCTTTGAGTGTGGGGGTCACGGGAGGTAGAATAGATTTTCCTTGGCATGCTCGGGATCGTCGGACTGTTGGGGTCGTCTTCGGCGCTAAGGAGGTTGCCAGAACAGGTGGTATTGGATAAGGAATGGCAGAGGTGGATGGAATGTGTGCTGRAGTGATATTGCTTGAGAGTTGCGACATGCAAACCGAGGAAGGAAGAACGAAGGGTGGTTGATGCTGGTTAGCGGCGGGGAGAGTCCTGATCGGATACCGGTGAAGAGAAAATTGGCGAAATTGAGGCTGGAGGTGGAATCACGGACTGCCGTGTAGAGAGGCGCATCGCTCGAGGAGCGATGGAAGTTGGTTGTGCGGAATCCGAATCGAGGTGCAGTGGAGAAGCAAAAGCAGCGGTTCCACGCAGAGTAGTGATGCAATTTAGCCGGCGAGAATGTGGTGGCTGTTCAGTTTGGGGGGCTGCCAGATTGCGTTGGGCTCATTTAGATCTGTGTAGTCGAGCTACAACCGAAGAGTGGACGGGTATAGAGGCGGTGAAGCTGCCTCATCGAAGGAAGAAGAGGACAGCACCATTGTCTGTGGAACATGATGAAGGCCCATGACGGCGGTAGAAGGAGTGAAGAGGGACGGAGTTGTCTTGGTCTATGGTGGTGACTGGAGTGATATCGGCAAGGCGGTCAGAGTACAGAGAAGGTAGCGGCGGCGGCATTCGTCGAGCAGCAGCGACGGCTGAGATGGCAGAGAAGGTGACGACGACTAGCAAGGAAGGAGAGAGAGAGAAAAGAAAATTAGGATTATGGAATATTGGTAAAAGATAGAAATTAAAACAAAGTAAAAAGTAAAACGGAATGGTATAGAGAAAAAACATAAAAAAATCTTTTTGGATTTTCTGAAAATAAAAGGAAAGGAAAAACTTTTTGAATTTTCTGAAAATAAAAAAATGAAAATCTTTTTGAATTTTCTAAAAATAGAAGAAAAGGAAAATAATTTTGAATTTTTTAAAAAAGAAAAAGGAAAATCTTTTTGTTCTGAAAATAAGAAAAATGAAAATCTTTTAAATTTTTGAAGTTTTTTTTTTTATGTGATAAAGCTCATATGGGCGTATGGTATTTTGACTGTGCTTTTAAAAGATTAATGGCATMTTGTAGGTGGAATTTTGGAAAAATCATATGGGCATATGATAAATTTGAGTGAATTTTACCCACGATGATTGTATGAGCATATGATAGGTTAAGTCCACTTCTGGAAAATTTTGGGAACTCAAAAAATTATTCCTGTGAAATTTATCTTTAAAAGTCAAGGAAGTCAATTATCACTCAAGATGGAAAATATACAAGTGAGAAAATGAAAGGAAAAACATGAAAATTATTGGGTGTAGCCTCCCAACAAGCGCCTTTCTTTAGTGTCTTAGACTAGATGAACTCTTTGCCTGAGATCATACATAAATAGGATGAGCTAATTCATTCTCCTCAATTTTCAGTACTTCATATTCTCAAAGAATAGTTTAAGCCTTTGACCATTTACCTTAAGACTTTTATTAGTTTCCAAGCTTTCAATCTCCACGATACCTTGAGACTTAATACTCACTACTTCAAAAAGGCCTAGCCAACGGGTTCTGAGTTTCCCAAGCATGAACTTTAGTCTAGAATTAAAGAGCAAAACCTTTTGATCCACATGAAAATGCTTATGACTCAAATGCTTGTCATGCAATAACTTTTTTCTCTCTTTGTACATTGTTATGTTTTCGTAAGCTTCAATCGAATTTCTTCTAATTCTTGAAGTTGGAGTTTTTGCTCGTCACCCACTTCTTTGCTATCAACATTGCAATAATTCATTGCCCAAAAAGCATGGTGGTCAATTTTGACTGGAAAATGACATAATTTTTCAAACGCTAATATGTAGGGTGACATTCATATTGGAGTTTTATAAGCTATGTGATATGCCCAGAGTGCATCCTCCAATCTCAAACTCAAGCCCTTGGGTCTGGGATTTAACAATTTCTCCAATATACCTTTAATTTCCATGTTTGGAATTTCTGCTTGTCCATTCTTCTGTGGATGGTAAGAATTTGCTACACGGTGATGTACTCCATACTTTTTCAATAATGCATTCACTGTGCTATTGCAAAAATGCATACCTTGGTCGCTAATTATTGCATGACACATCCCAAATCTACTAACGATATTAGACTTAAGAAAACCTACAGCAATTTTAGCATCATTAGTTTAGGTAGCTTTTGCTTCTACTTATCTCAAAATGTAATTCATAGCAAGTAAAATGTAAACATTGCTAAAGGAACTAGAAAAGGGGCCCATAAAATCCATGAGCCAAAAATCAAAAATTTCATAAACAATAGTAGGCACTTGAGGCATTTTATTTCTAGAAGAGATATTACCTACTCTTTGCATTGCTGACAAGTTTTGTAGAAAAAGTAAGAATCTTTAAACAATGCTTTCCAGTAAAACTCACAATCTAAAATTTTTCTAACTGTCCTTTTAGGACCAAAGTGTCCCCCATAGGCATAAGAATGATATTAAGTTAAAATGGAATAAACTTCCTCTTCAAGAATATAACGATGAATAACTTAATCTGAGCAAATTTTTCATAGATACCATTCATCTCATATAAGATATTTAGAATCACTATTCATCTTACTTCTTTGTATAGAACATAAACAATGTGGAAAAATTTCAGAAGCTAGAAAATTCAACATATCTGCAAACCAAGGTTCCTTACCCTTTTCACCTTGTAGAGTTAGCAAGTGTTCATCTGGAAATGCATCAGAAATGGGCAAAACATCTTCCTCTCCAACCARACGACTCAAATGATAGAGCACATGATTTTCRGCCCATTTTTTATCTTTTATTTCTCAAATTCCTATAGCAGCAAGACCCATCTTATTAATCGGGGCTTCGTGTCCTTTTTTAAAGGTAAATACTTCAATCTTACATGGTCAGAAAACACTGCAACCTCAGAACTAAGCAAATGAGATCTAAACTTTTCAAAGGTAAAAACAATTGCTAATGGTTCTTTCTTAGTTGTGGTATAGTTGCGTTGGGCTGGATTTAAAACATTAGATCCATAATAAATCAAAGGATTATTTTTTTTCAATTTTYTGCCCTAAAATAGCCCTAACTGCGTAATGACTCGCAACACACATGAGCTCAAAGGGCAAATCCCAGTGCGGAGGTTAGATTATGGGTACTATAGTTAATTGAGTCTTCAATGAATCGGATGCCTTCTTGTGCTCCTCTACAAACTCGAATGGCATATCTTGCTACAACAATCTTTTCAAAGTTTCGGAAATTTTCAAAAAATCCTTTATGAACGGTCGGTAGAAACTTACATGATCAAGGAAACCATCAGTTTCTTTAATATTAGTTGGATATGGTAATTTGGCAACTAAATCAACCTTAGTTTTGTCAACCTCTATGCCCCTAACAAAAACAACATGCCCTAAGACTATTCCCTCTCTAACCATGAAATGACATATTTCATAATTAAGGACAAGATTAGTTTCGATGCATCTTTTTAATACTTTGCCAAATTATCAAGACATTCATTGAAAGAATCTCCATAGACAGTAAAGTCATCCATAAAAACTTTTATGCAATTCTCAATCATGTYAGACAAAATACTCATCATGCATCTCTGGAAAGTCCCAGGCGCATTACAAAGGCCAAAGGTCATATGACAATAAGAAATGGATACGTGAAAGTAGTTTTGTACTGACCTTCTTGGGCCACAAAAATTTGAAAATATCCCGAATACCCATCTAAAAAGCAAAATAATAAATTATCTAATCAATAAATGTTAGTTGAAAATGATCCTTTCTAGTGGTTGTATTTAGTTTACAAAAATCTATACACATGCACCATCTAATTTGCAACCTCATAGGGATTAATTCTTTATTCTCTTTTTTAACCAATGAAAAACCAGATTTTTGTGGTACAATATGCACAAGACTCACCCATTGACTATCAGAAATAGAATAAATTATTCCTAATTCTAAGAGTTTAATAATCTCCTTTATAACTACCTATTTCATGACTGGATTCAATTTTCTCTGTAGGTCCTCACAGCTTTAGCCTCAGACTCTAATAAAATCCTATGTATACAAAGTGAAGGACTTATATCTTTGATATCTGCAAAAGTCCATCCAATCACATTTTTATGTGCTCTTAAGAGTCTTACCCGATTTTCTTCTTGAATTTCACTGAGATCCTTGTTGTATAAAGTATCATTATCTCCCAAATATACATATTTAAAATGTTCAGGAAAATATTTCAATTCTAGCTTAGGTGCATGCACCACAGAAGGAAGAATTTTTTTTAGCACTACAGACTAAGGGTATATTAGGGAATACAAASCTTTTTGGCATTTCTTCTAACAAGTATAGTGCAATGATAGCCTCTCGAGTTTTTCATCAGTTTCCTCTTGCGCCTTATTAGTTAAATTGCTCGTCAATACCAAATCTAATTTGTCCTGCCAAAAAATGAGTTTCCACATTTTGTTCAATCATAGAGTCAATTAAATTAACATTAAAAATTTTATTTTGATCATCAAAATGCTTCATAGCTTCAAAAATATTGAACATGACGATATCACCATYGAATTTTAAAGTTAAAGCCCTTTATCAATATCAATTTTTATCCTTGCAGTTTTCATGAAAGGCCTTCCTAATGAAATGAGAGCTGATTTCGTTGCAGAAGAATCATCCATGTCAATAATATAAGAATCAGYCGAAAATGTTAATTCATTAACTTTAATCAAAACATCTTCAATCATGCTTTTGGGATGTGCATTAGACCTATTAGTTAGTTTAATAATCACTCTTATTTCTTTTAAAGGTCCTAATTTTAACTCTTTATAAATAGATAAATGTGTCACATTAATTGAGGCTCCTAACTCTACCATGGCCTTCTCAATCTTTTTATTACTAATTATACATGGAATTGTAAACATATCAGGATCTTTACATTTTTTTGGCAATTTTCTTTTGATCGCGTCTGAGACATTTTTTCCTACTAAGATTTTTTCATCATCTCTAAATTTCATCCTTTTTRTACAAAGCTCTTTTAGAAATTTTGCATACCAGGTACTTGTTTAATGGCTTCAAGAAGTGAGATTAATATCTACCTTGCAGAATATTTCCGACATCTCCTTTGTTTCTTCTTCTTTCTTTGTCCATGCCAATCTTTGAGGAAAGGGAAGAGCAGTTAGTACCTTTGTATTAGAATTCTCTTTCTCATTCTAACGTTCGAAGGTATGGCTTTTCCAAATTTATCTCAAATTTCTCAATGTTTTCTTGAGTTTCTTGAGTTTGTTGATTTCCCTTCAACTCTTTGCCTCTTCTTAGACTCATAGCACTCACATTTTCTTATGAATTTACTTCCACTTGTGACGGTAGCTTATCTTAACTTGCTTCCAACTTATTCAAAGCAGTTGCCAATTATGTCATTTACTTACCCACATTGTGAAGGCTCATTTCTATTTTCCACTGGTTATTTTGATTTTCCTGCTGGATCCTTTGATTTTCTTGCTGCAAATATTTGGTAGTGCTAGCAAGGTCTTTAACAAAATCTTCTAAAGATGTACCTATATTGGTGGTTGCTTGATTTGGTTGAGATGTCCTCACTTGCGGCTACTATTGAAAGTTTGGAACTTTATTTGCATAACTAAAATTTGGATGTCTCTCCATCCTAGATTGTAGGCATTGAAAAATGGGTCATATCACCTTTGTGGCTGTCCATTAGATCCTCCAACTACATTTACCTGTTCCATAGATGCATCTTGAATAGTAGGACACATATCGGTAGTATGSCCCATATTGAAACATATACCGCAAGACTTTATTTGTTGTGTTTGGCTCATCTTAAAACCTTTCTCAACCAAAGATGTTAGTGTATCAATCTTTTTATCAAAATTTGATATATTTATCTAATTCACTTTTCTTAGCACATCTTGCCTTGTGCCGAGTTGTTGAGCATTTGCAGCCATGTTTGAGATGAGAAGCTTAGCATCACCAACCGTCTTATTTACCAAAGACACTAGTTGCATTGATCATGCTCCTATCTATACACACTAGACCCTCATAAAAATATTATATCAATAACTTTCTAGGAATCTGGTGATGAGGACAACTTGTACAAAGTTGTTTAAAACGTTCCCAATACTCATATAAATTTTCCCTATTAATTTTCCTTATTCCACAAATTTTCTTCCATATATTAGCTGTCCTAGAAGTTAGAAAATATTTTTCTAAGAATTGTTTTCTCCCAACTACTTATCGAACTTGATGGTAAGTAGTATAACCAATCCTTAGCTTTATTAGCTAAGGAAAAGAAAAAGGATAAAAGTCTACTTTGATCCTCCGTCATCCCTTGAGAATGCATAGTCGAATAGACAACATGAAATTCCTTAAGATGTTTGTGGGGATCCTCTCTTGTAAAACCATGAACTTTAGAAGTAACTGGATTAGTCTAAATTTTATCTCAAAGTTAGTTGTTTTAGATAGACTAATACAAGAGGCTATTGAGTAATATTAGGATTAGCTAACCTTCTTAAGGTTCTAGTTCGTTGAGCCATGTTGAACTCGTCTTCGGGATCCTCTCTTGTAAAACCATGAACTTTAGAAGTAACTGGATTAGTCTAGATTTTATCTCAAAGTTAGTTGTTTCAGATAGACTAATACAAGAGGCTACTGAGTAATATTAGGATTAGCTAACTCCCTTAAGGTTCTAGTTCATTGAGCCATGTTGACCTCGTCTTCCTTGCCTATTGGCTCCTCAAACTCAGCTTCAATTTCAGATAAACCTGGTTCAATTATCGTAATAGATGATTTGGCTGCTTCTCATACTACTTTCCTTCATATTTTTGCCATCTTCTCAATTTTTGGTATCGTAGACAAGCTTAACTGTACGAGAAGATCTAGGCATACACCAAGGGATCAAATAAAATTGAAGAAAAGTGATTACTTAAATCCTTTCCTGGCAACGGCRTCAAAATTGGTGTGTCGTTAATTCATCAAAATATAAAATAAGTATTCGCAAGCTTAATATAGTATAATGGTAAGGATGCCTCCTTATGTGTAGAACAAAACATAATGTGGGGATGGATAGTTCTCGCGTATGATAAGAAAGAACGAGAATACCTTGATTATCTTAACTAATTAATTCAAATATTTAAAATCTAATCTAATAAAGAAAACTAATATTTAAATATCGAATTATTGATTACAAGATATATATCCCAAAAGTCCTCCCTAGACAATAGGAATCTTCTTCCAAATTTGAAAATAACTTCCAAATTTGTCCATCCACGTGCGCATGCGGTAGATTTTGTCACTGCTACAATTTTGTCTCCAAATGCTCCAGTGATGCATCATTTTTCTCTCACTACCTTCAAAGAGTTCTAAATGGATAAAATGTTTAGAAAATACRTAATTAGTACAATAAATTTGTTCCATAATCCATCAAATACTATACAATTATCGCATTAATTTGGACTCTATTAATTAAGGAAATTATAAAGTTTATGTAATTATCTAAGGGATAAAGGAAATAAAAATTAATATTGTTCTTCATCTTAATTTTTCAAATTAATATTTTCGTTAAAATTAAGAACAACTATAGATTTTATGTAACTCATTAGCCAACTCGTAAGTTAGCAAGCTGAGCTGAATCGAAAACAATTTTAAATTTTCCAAATTTACTCATTTACCAACTCCACTTATTTTTTTGTTATAATAACCGAATGAGTCAAGCCAAATCCCAGCTGAGCCTAAGGCGGCCCGGCTGATTTGCCATAGCTAAAAGGAAGAAGAAAAAAAGGGATGAATTGCCCTTCTTTATTCTCCAAACCATTCCTTTCTTGTCCCGACCCCTACCACAAAAGAAGAAATGATTTCTCCTTCCTTGAACTCTCAAATAACATAAATTAAATTTCCTCTTCTCGTCTCTTCTTTTTTAATCTTTTGTTTCCTTTAATTATAAACTCGCAAACTTGCTCGAACTCAAACGAGTCATAACGAACCGGAATGGAAACATAACTTAGAAATTGAAATATATGAAGATTTTTCTCCATTGATAAATGTTGGTTAAGTAATGACTCCGGATTGGTGATGTGATTTTCTACCCAAAGGAAAAGCAAATTTATTAAAGAATTGGATGATGTGAGAAAATACAAGACGTCACATATTGCCCTTTGTTGATAATGGAGGACCCTATCTGAAAATATCCAGTTGCTTGCAGGACCATTTGATTAACTTGTATGCGCACTTCTTCACAATGATTTTTGAAGTTTTGGCGTCTAATTTGCAGCCTTTTTGAGCCATCACTTCATTGTTGCATCAAAGATTCCTCCATTAAGGAAGAGATAAGAAATCTTGAATGATTCTCTTTGAATAAGGTTCTTCAATCAGATATCAAATATATATATTACTTTCCTTATTGAAATGTTTCACATTTCACTCCTCAAATTCGAAACAAACAACCCCACCTATGTCTCATTCTCATGCAAAATTCTTGTCACCATGAATTTAGTGGAAATGGTCGATGTATAACTAACTTTAAGAAAATGATTGGAGCTGGTTTTTGACAAAAGAGGGATGAAATTTGTTCCTTCTGTGAAGGATCTTTTTCAAGCCTTSAAGCAACATTTCTATGAGAAACAGAGCTATCAAATATTATAATTATATACCCACATGGACAAGATGAAGTGAGGAACACTTTGGCTTCCCATACCTTTCATTCCCTATATAAGTACACCATCTCAAGTTCTACAAAATATCCCAAATTTATTGCTCAACAATGGCTATTCAAATCCCACTTATCTTGTGGCTTCTCTCTAAATTTCTATCCATCTCGGCACAACTGGATACGTACATTGTCCATATGGACTTGGAATCTATGCCAAAAACATTTTCTACCCATCATGATTGGTATTTGACCACCCTTGCTTCAGTAGCAGATACTGGTTCCATAGATAGTGCCACAGGCACCAATCACCCCRTTTCCTCCAAGCTAGTTTATTCTTATACTAATGCTGTCCATGGATTTAGCGCAATTCTTTCTCCTTCCGAGCTCAAAGCAATTCAGACTTCTCCTGGTTTTGTTTCCTCGATCAAAGACAGGACAGTAAAAGTTGACACAACTCACTCCTCCCAGTTTCTTGGTCTTAATCCTAACTCTGGGGCATGGCCGAAATCGAACTTCGGGAAAGATGTCATAATTGGMTTAGTTGACACTGGAATATGGCCAGAGAGCATGAGCTTCAATGATGCTGGAATGACTGAGATTCCTTCAAGGTGGAAAGGGCAGTGTGAGATTGGCACTCAATTCAATTCCACCTTGTGCAACAAGAAACTTATAGGAGCCCGATACTTCAACAGAGGCTTACTTGCTAAATATCCCAACTTGACCATCTCGATGAATTCTACTCGAGACACAGACGGCCATGGAACTCACACCTCGTCTACAGCTGCTGGAAGCTATGTTGAGCATGCATCTTATTTTGGATATGCCTCAGGGACTTCTTCAGGAATGGCACCACAGGCTAGAGTAGCAATGTACAAGGCCCTCTGGGAAGAAGGGGTCTACTTATCTGATATTATAGCTGCAATTGATCAGGCAATTATAGATGGCGTTGATATCTTGTCCTTATCGTTTGGCTTAGATGGTACAGCGTTATATGAAGATCCTGTGGCCATATCTGCATTTGCAGCCCTGGAGAAGGGTATCTTCGTTTCCACATCAGCCGGAAATGAGGGGCCTTTCTTTGAGACTCTGCACAATGGAATACCTTGGGTTCTTACAGTTGCTGCTGGTACAGTTGATCGTGATTTCATCGGGTCTATTTCTCTTGGAAATGGAATTTCAGTCTCTGGAATGTCTCTCTATCCTGGGAATTCTACTTCAACAAAAATCCCGATTGTCTTCATAACATGCGAAGATGAGAAGGAAGTCAAGAAAGCTGCTTTCAAGATTGTTGTTTGCCAAGACGTAAATCAAACATTGTCTGACCAAGTTTACAATGTTCAAAACTCTAAAGCTGCTGGTGGTGTCTTCATAACAAATRACACCGACTTGGAGTTTTTTCTTCAATCGAAATCTCCAGCTGTGTTCTTCGCTCCTCAGGACGGTCAGAAGATTTTGGACTACGTTAAGAGCAATGATGAGCCTAAAGCAAGTCTTGGATTTCAAGAAACACATCTTGGAACGAAACCAGCACCAAAAGTGGCTAGCTATAGCTCAAGAGGACCATCACAAAGCTGTCCATTTGTAATGAAGCCTGATCTTATGGCTCCTGGGGCATTAATCTTGGCTTCATGGCCTCAGAAATCTCCAGTGACTGATGTGAATTCAGGAGAACTTTTCAATAACTTCAATATCATATCTGGGACATCAATGTCCTGTCCACATGCTGCCGGAGTTGCAGCCCTTTTGAAGGGAATACACCCCGAATGGAGTCCTGCAGCTATCCGATCAGCGATGATGACAACTGCCGACACATTGGACAACACTCTCAACCCCATCCAAGACATTGGGTTCAATGGCCAAGCTGCTACTCCTTTAGCTATGGGATCTGGTCATATTAATCCGAACAAGGCATTGGACCCTGGACTCATATACGACATGGGATTGGCCGACTATACCAATCTTCTATGTGCTCTAAATTTAACATCGGGTCAAATTCAGACCATCACAAGGTCATCTTCATACAGTTGCTCAAACCCCTCGCTGGACATCAATTATCCATCATTCATTGCCTATTTCGGGACCGGCAACGTTTCAACAGTAAAAGAATTCCAAAGAACAGTAACTAACGTTGGAGATGAAATGTCAACTTATACTGCAAAAGTTACGCCAATTGATGGATTTAAAGTTAGTGTCATGCCTGCTACATTCACTTTCAGACAGAAGTACGAAAAGCAAAGTTACAAGCTGACCATAGAAGGACCAAAAACAATAAAAGCTCCGGTGGTATTCGGTTATCTCAGTTGGGTGGGGAATGGAGGTAAATATGTTGTCAAGAGCCCCATTGTGGCCACAAGCCTAAAAATATAAAAACAATGGTAGGGACAAAGGATGACTAACTAACTTGTCTTTCTCAACGTGTATGAAATGAGTGTTAAATGAAGATCTGTTCTCTCTGTAGACAGGAATGTAAAAGGCAGAAGATTGCATATGTAACAAGGACAAGGATGCATCATCGAAACATTTCAACACAGSAATAAATTTTAATTCAYAAAAACAAGAAACTGTCACGAGGGACCAGTTGTTCTGGTGTCTTGTTCACATGCAATAGAGATTGAGCTTTCAAAAAAATAATGCAGGCCGCAGGAAACGASTATTATTAAGAATGGTTAAACTTGATAATATAGTACTTACAACAGCTGATATGTCTTTATCATATTAGATCAGCTAAAACAATTGTATTACTGTAAAAAAGATAATACTAATTAAACATTGCGGCCTACTTGTCATGTCTTTACATCATATACACAGTGTTCTTAAAATTACCTACCAAAATTTTGTTTCATCTCATGTCAATTCCTCATAAACTTTGAAGAGGATCCATGTTATGCTATTATATATTTTGTCCACTAGGCTCGCTAAGGATGGAGGTGGATATTCTTTTTTACTTTTTCTACCTTATACTAGGGCCGATCAGGATGCAGGTGCATCAAACAAAGACGCTATATATCCTGAATTAACATATATCTACTATATTGTTGTCCACCAGAAATCTGTCCTGAAAGCTGCTGAACAAAAAGTTAATAAATTACAATTTTGATATGTGAATTTCGAAAATGATATTCCTGTTTCCTGAAAGATTTTTTAATCATATGATTGTCAGCATTTAACAAATTTAAGGATAAGATTATAAATTGATCCATTCCTTCAGGCGTCACTCATGAAGAAGTAGAACTAAGCAGGAGATATCAGAATCGTCAAAGATCTTTCAATAATTTATAGCAGTACGTATATGTAAAATTCAAGCCCACTGATAGAGATTATTAAAGGATAAGCCTTAAGCCTAAACAGAGCATCCATACGATTGTCTGAACACCAAACTCCATAATGAAATTTTTATAATATTCTGCCAGCATGTTTTGCCTCTTTCATCACTCAGTTATCTTAGTATTAAGCTAAGCGCAAAAGTGGTATACGATACTCAGTTTCGCCTCAGTTTCGTGCATTCGAAAAACTTGAAGAATGAATTACCCGCCTGCAAAGTTTTCCAACCATGTCCAAGAAACCGATAATTTCAAACCCTTTACGTGTACTTTTTGTGGAATGATGGTTTCAAGAATGCAAATTTTTTCAGTAGCCTATGGAAGTTGAAACTWACCCTCCTTTCTTCTGTAGGATATCAGGCCTCAACGCCACTCAGCATTGGGTTCATCCAGCTATTGATTCTGTGCTGGAATTCGAATCTCTAATTGATACTTCCCGAGAATGTCTTGCTATGATTTCTTGATGGAAGATTTTGGCTTCTAGCTCCATRAGATTCTGTGTAGTCAATGCATGATCTATAACCAAGAGTAGCCGAGATCCTGTGAACTCTTTTATAGTATGCCAGTTAGTTTGCTAGCCCAAACTCATTACTGTGACAACACTTGTTTTACTTACAATTTTTATGCAAGAAGAAACATTGCATGCAACACCTCATACAAAAGGAATTTGGAGCCGATTAATTTGGTAATCTAAATTAATAATGATTTATTTATTCTGCTTATATTAACTTAAAAAGTATTGTATTCATTTATTTCTGTTTGTAATCTTTCAATTTGTTGTAATGAACGATATATTAGTATCACTTTTTTTGTTAATAATATATACAGTAACACTTAATTTTACACGCTCAAATGCTCTTTGGAGACGAAATACTAATAAATTATTGAATGATATACAAGATTATACGTTAGCTAGTAGTCAACAGCCATATAATTTCGTTACTAGAACGCTGGTACGAAAAGCAACAGCCACAATTTAAAAAAACACTAGCAAATGGCATATCGTATTGACCAAACAAAATTAGCCTAGGTTGCAAGAAAGTTTGCTGGCTATGAAATGCTTGCCCCAAATTTAAAAAATGACTAACTAACTTGTATTGTCTTGCTAAAACAATAGAAAAAATCTCACTATATCTCGAGGACAAAACGTTGAAGTCCACTCAAGCTYTTACTTGTATGGGTTGTTCGCAAATCTTGTGGGTCTTGGCCTAGTCTTGAGATCAAATAGCTCATTTTCTCCACGTTTTTAGTTGGATCCATGTGAGATATTCATTGATATGATCAACTTTGGTAAATTGAAAGAACCCATACCCTCGTSCTCCATAGTTCAAACAAGCACCTCCACTCTCCAGTTGTCAGTTGCCCAGACGATATCTATATTTTGGTTATCGTCAAACTGTCCTCCTTTCCTGTATTTTGTTGTCCAGTTCTGATCATCCAAATTTGTCAACTAAGTGATGCATACCATGAAGTGGCAATCCCTTGCATCTATCTATTGTCCATTTCTCGAGCGCATATAGTCGACTGCAGATCAGCATTATGCAGAAGAGGATATRTCCTCATAGCTTCATTTTGCGAGAAGAAAAATGTGAGAGAGACAGAGAGAGAGAGAGATGCGTGTGTTTGTTCTTTTCGTTCTTTTTTTTTCCCCTAATATTAATGTCGAATATCTACAGCCTTAAAATAAATTAAATATATTTACATAATTGTCTTCTTCTTTCCGTGGTAAAGATGCGGTCCAAACGTCACGCGAAATTTTTTCCGAACAAATTTACGTGACCAATTAAAATGTATCAACTTGCCAATAATCATGATTTTTCTTGTGATTACATAAAATTTTGGTAAATATTTAAAGCAATAAATGGAATTAAAACTTTTAATATTATTTTCACGTAAAATATAACATATTCGAAATATACTAATTTAAACCTACACAAAAATAAGAACAGGTTTGTCATTCAAATCAATTATTTAAGAGGTTAGTACACTTTGATTGATCAAGTAGTATATCGATCATCTCTTCATATTGGACTAATATCCCTTTTAGGTTGTTAAGGAAGTGATMATATATGTTAAAATAGGAAAGATAAAGAAGAAAATTTTTCTAAGTAAACCTTTATTTCTTTTTATACGCTAAAAATAGAATGCAAACAGTTTTTAAGTCTGAAACCCTTATTGGACATTGGTCTGATCCGTTGAATATT
>MEJB01000017.1:6492645-6507671 GCA_001752375.1 Rhazya stricta
GTGTGAGAGCACGTGAAATATCATGGTCGAGAGAGAGTTGGTTGTGGCCGCCTCCGGGCTCGCGCGAGAACATGATATTTACACGTGCTCACACAAGGAGATGTGGTGTTAAAATGTAATATTACTTATTAAAACAGTATCCATAACACATAGGTATGAATATGTACTCTTCTCTCTTGAACTAATTACGTTACGTCGTACATCTTCTTTGTATGGTTGTACTTATATACAAATCTTTAAGCTTCTTTACATCATATAACTACAAATCTTTAAACGTATACCAAAATTTTTAAAGTGAAAAAAGGAGATGTTACCACAACCGAAAAAGAAAGAGACCAGAAGTTATCACTACTCATTTTACCTTTTTTTGATAGTTAAGACTCCACAGTTTACTCATTTAACTGCGTGTGAACAAAACGTCTCTAAGTGCCCTTCCTTCTTTCTCTCTTCTAAAACTACGTAAATTACGCAACAAACCAATCTATCGGATATCTAATATTCGTTGCCCTCATAAAAGTAGTAGATTTTTAATATAACTCTATTTTATCCCATTATATATACTCATAAAAAATAGTCAGTTATTATTTAAAATGTTAAATAAATTATTTACTACGTAAAATTATTTATAATAAATTTATTTTATAAAAAAAGTTTATGTAAGTAACTGATCTGAGTTATTGTTTATTGGTAATTAAAAACGATGTTTGAGCATACATATTTTAGTTTTACTTTGTCTTTTATAGATTTTGTTTACTTTTTTACCCTTTTCCTACTGTAGAACAAACAATACAAGAGATGAGTACTTAAATAGAAGCCGTTGCGCACTACCTCCTTGTCGGAGACCACATTCCCAATTGACCCGCTGACCTAAACATCGTCACCACCCATATCATTCTGGAGGGCCTCGCTCCACCCGTACCCTGAGATAACCGACTTTCACGGGGTATACTTTACATCATTGCGGTACCCGAAGACACCATCATCATGTCGTTGGAGGCTCGTCAAAGAACTAGGAGCGGTGGAAGAAGATTTGGTGGAAGTTACAGTATTAGCCGGAGCTTTCTACGTTTGTACTATAAATGTGCACGAGTGTGTTCCTCTACACCACAATTTTACATTATAATGAATAATTTTGTCATAGGTATTGTGTATCCATACTTATACATGAGAAGAGAGAACTTGATTAATGCAATGCAGCATGTAGAAGAAACATACCAACATGAATATATGTTTAGAAATTCGAAGAAATGTAGTATATTGATGTTTAGAAATTTGCATATGGTTTTAAAAATTTCACTTTTTTCCTCTACAATGGTGTTGGCTTTTTCTTTCTCTGGTCTTCAATAGTGATGAGTAAAATGGAAAAAAACTATCAATTCTGAGGTGTCAAATGAGTAAATTGACGCACACTTGTTTTGCAGAGATTCACGGGAAGGAAGAAAGAGAGAAGATTTTGATGCATTTAATGCGTTGTTTGGTTAGATAGCCTATAGATTATAAGCAACGGGAGTATTTTCATCATCTAAAAATTATATTGRGATAAAATAGGGTAATATATATGAGTATTTTTTATCAGTCAATAATAAATTTTACAATTTATTTAATAAATGATGCATTTTAATAAATATTATTTAAATAAAATATTTTTTTCAAATACATTCATTGACTAGACTCAATAACAAATAACCATTAATTTTTGCTACAAACTCGTATGTATAAAATCAAAATGAAACAGAAAATATCTAAAACAAATGAAAAAATGGGAAAAGGATGACATCTTGTTTGTTATGTTCTCTACTCATGAATTTATCTTCGGCAACGCGTGATGGAGGAACAGCCTCTGGTGTAAGGGTTAACTGGGCGACTGGATTTGTAGCAGTGGTGGGTATAGTAAGACCTCCCGGAGCGAGGTGGGCATGGGACTCTATTGGCTGAAAGTGCCCCATATGAAATGTAGTAACGCCATGGGCTTCTGTGGTAGTAGTACAGCAACCTCCGAGCAGTTTCTTGATCCTCGCCACCTTCTTCTAAACCACCTTCAATGTCATAATCGGCCTCGAAAGATGCATTCACAGTCCATTCCAGAGCTTCAGACATGTGCTCAAGGCTGCTGTGATCAACCCGAGCAGTAACATTTAAGCAGAAACAGAAGAAAATGGAGAGCAATAAGAGAAGGAAAGCGGCCTTTGGACGTGACATTGTTAGCAATTGGGGTTACCAGTGACTATCGAATAGAGTTTTGACGGAGAAGAGAGAGAGGTGAAGAGACATGGGAGAGAGAGGTGGTCACATGGACTATATGAAGCGGTGAGGCGCCGACTGCTAATTGAGCTTGTCAGGCTGTTTGTGCTGTTCTTCTTCCTTGATTGGCGTTGTCTTTTTCATTCTTTTTCTTGTTCTTAATTTATTAACGTGAATTTCCTATTGATTTTTGGCTGGATTCTGGCACAATAGAGGCAGAATCACAAGATGAGTTTTGGCTGAATTTTCTGATACAATTATGAGATGTATTTTTTTTTCAAATATTTTTAGACTATTAATTAATGAAGAACAAGGTTTAACGATTCGCAAAAGTGTMTAACCTGCCTAACAAGAGCTTCATTCAGATGAAAAAAAAATAATTTGAAATTTTAATTTGTGTTCTAAATGAAAAAAATTCCATTGAAAAATACATTTGGATTTCAAGCTTTCTTCTAGATGGAATTGTTTCAAAAAAATAAAATAAAAAATAAATTTGCATTGTCTCATTGAAATACTCAGTTGATAAAATTGTATTTACTTCATTATATGACACATTACTTGATTAATCCTCAAATTTTATCCGATCAATTAAACTTCAATTTTCTCCCATGCTCTATTGAATTCCAAAGCCTCACTCCTCCTTCTTAACTTCATTCATTACTTTTAATTAAAAAAAAAAAAAGACTTTGAATAAAGTGTAGGTTTCGTTTGCCCTCATAATCTATTCCTTTAGTTGTAAGATTCTAACATTCATTCCCTTTCCCCAGACGCCAGTATGGTTTTTAATTAATTATTTAATAATTTTCAAAGATACTCTAGATSTGAATGTATTTCTTCCATCTAATGTTTGATAATCCTAACCGTCTGAATATTTATATCTTCTTTTACTTTGGATTTTTTAACCAAGGGCGAACCCAAATGAGTTTAGGCAAATATATCCATGTATTTTAAAATTGAATTTCTAACTCAGCCGCTCTTTATAATTATTATTTATTAATATTTAAAGTTTTTGGAATAGTACACCTTTAGTCAATTTCAAGAAAAAAAAATCATTTATAATTTATAAAGTATTAATGAAATGTCATTTAAGCTGCTCTCCATCTCATACCATAACTAAATTGTATGTTTTTTAATTAAAAAAATAAGTAATTCATGTGGCATTATCTAAAATAAGATATAAAAATGATATACCTCATTGGGAAAATGAGATGAAGCCAAATTTGTCAATGTTCTTCGGAATATGAGCATTGATGAAATCACTTGTACAATTTGACATGTTACTTGTCTGAGCTTTAATCAAAAGAACCAAAACTTAGAACCTTGCACAATTTGACTGTCTTCTTGGCACGTGCATCACCTCATGGGAAATCAAARGAGGGACAAAGCCAAGTAGTAACATTGTTCCACTAACTCGTTAAAAAGAAAATTACTATTATTTAATGAATAAAGAMAATTATTTTATTATTAAAAAATCTAGCATGAAAGAAAGTGCCTTACATATTTTTTCATCCTAGTACATAATATTTGTTCATTACCTAACATTCTTGTATTATTATTTATTTAAATAAAAAATTTACCTTTCTATTAGTACACTTATTTAAGACTATATACCGTATACATTGTGCTAACCTTATATAAACATAAGTCAATCGATATTTAATGCACTTCACATCRTTTGCTTGCGAAGAGCTATATCAATAAATRCAACATTTTAATTTATTAAGTATTTGAAATGATATACATATAAATGAATTTTAAAAATATTTAACATATGAAATATAGTAAATTCTCTATAAATTGATAACATATTGCAATTCTATTAATAGAAACAGGTATTAATTGATCGATAATTAGTAAATTATTAATTTATTGATAAACATATTAACATTTTAAAGAAAAAAAATCATGTTACCTAATTAGAATGAGATATCTTCTTRTGACAATAATTAAGTAGCATATCTAATTTCCTAAGCAGGGRTGAGATTTATGTAGATTTAGTTTTTAAGAATAGACTAACATATATATACTCATATTTTATGGGCAATATGATATGTAATTATAGTTTATGATATGAATGGTAACAAAAGGTTATATAAAGTTTTTAAAAATATATATTATCTTATTGTTTTATTAAAATTATTAATTTAACTACTTAGCCGAAGTTCCAATCGAAAAAGTTTATTATTTAATAGAGGTTATTAATTTATAGAGGTTCCACTCTTTGAACATAGAATTTTAGAAATATTAAACATACATATTAACTGCTTTGAACTTAATTTTCTAAATTAATTTATAGAATTTTAGAAACATTTGATTGATAACATACTTTGRATTTAGTTTGCTAAATTAATTCATAGAATTTTTTAAAACATTGAACATATGAAATACTTTTAAACTTAATTCATATCATTTTAAGGATATCAAACATATGAAATACTTTAAACTTAATTTTCTAAATTAATTGATAAAAGTTTAGAAATATTGATCATATGAAATACTTTGAATTTAGTTTGCTAACTTAATTCATAAAATTTTAGAAACAATAAACGTATAAAATACTTTAAACTTAATTTGTTAAATTACTTCGTAGAATTTTAAAAACATTAATCCTATTAAATTCTTTGAACTTAATTTTCTAAATTAGTTCATGAAATGTTAGGAAGATTGAACATATGAAATACTTTAAACTTAATTTTTTAAATTAATTCATAAAATTTTAAAAATACTAAACATATAAAATACTTTGAGCCTGACATTACACTTAATTTTCTAAATTAAAAATATTGAACATATATGGTACTTTGAGCCGGGCTAAATCAATCATTTTGTATTTAACATTGTATCTTATGTCCATTTAATACTCAAATCAAGGTTATTATTGGAAATATTAAAATATATAAGGGATAAAGTTAAGATTATTGATGTTTTAAATTGAGGCCAACAATTTACACGTAACTTCGCTTCATTAGATTGGATATAACTCGTTGATCGATAATAAGTTGRGACCTATTCACTAAAACTTTTCATATCTTGGAGTAACTTTATAGTGGGTGGGTCTTAGCCGGCTCGATATCTTCTAATGCCTTTTCAATCAAAGCATGATAGTAGCAAGGAGGAAAGTGTATTTGTATTAAAGGATCACATCCGGATGAATACAAAAACTAGACTTTCCCTAAATTAATACAGAAGAGTCAACAATTTACGAGTGACTGCATATCATTGGGTTGCATATTATATATGCTTGTTGAGTGTCAATTAATTAAAACCTACCCATTATAAAACTTTTCTATATCTTGTTTGTAATTGCTTAGATTTTCTTAAATTCTGGCTTAGAATATTTTATTTATTTGTTTTGAATATGGCTGGCCTATGTGAGGTTCCGGGTCAGAAGTCCTGTAAAACCCAATCCACTTTGTTCCTTAAGCCCAATCCAAAAAAGGGACCAACCCAAAGAATATATGATTTCAGCAATCCAGAAATCTCCAACGCTACAAGGACCAAGCCGCAAATAAGAGAGAGAATCTTCCTCCGCCGAACCACCTCCCTGTCTTACCAAGACATCGCCCAGTACCCTGCCTTTCTCTCTTCTCTGTGGCCAGCTATGGCTTTTCCTCAGCACCAATTCCAACAACAACAACACCACCAGCACCACCACCACCTTCAACAACCATCCCCAAAACCCTTCAGGTAATTTCAATTCCTTTTCAAGATTTCAACTTTCTCCCCTTAAATCTTGGTAATTTCTTGATCGTTGTCTCTAAAAATCCGCACTTTTTGTGTTTAATTTTCTTGCTTTTCAGGGACATCTACAACAACATGGATGCCCAGATTTCAACGCCGGCCTCCTTCTTCTCCGGAAATAATCTTCCTGATCAAGCCCATCACCCTCCTTATGTTCCTCCTTGTAATTGTCTCCCACTGAATAATTATTAACCCTCGTTTGTCAGGTTTTATGAATTCGTCAAGGTTTTAACAGAATATTCGTCTTTTCTTTTTGGGCCAGTTCATGTGGTAGGTTTGGTGCCGCCCGCGGTGGAGGATCAAAGAAGCGGGTTGGAATTGCAGTGGAACTTTGGCTTGGAGCAGAAGAAGAAAGGGCCTAAAGAGCAAGATTTTCTGGAAAATAATAACAACAATGCTAATAACAATTCGCAAATGTCTTCTGTGGATTTCTTGCAGGCCCGATCAGTGTCTACCGGCCTGGGCTTGTCATTGGATAACAGCAAGAATAATGGTCGGCTGGCTTCTTCCGGTGACTCGGCTTTTCTGGGGTTCGTGGGAGATGATATTGATCGCGAGTTGCAGAGACAAGATGCTGAAATAGATAGATACATTAAAATTCAGGTCTTCTTTTTTGTTTAATTTTTTTTTTTCCTTATCCTAGTATCTTTTATAACTGAAACAATTGAATTTTTCCAGCGATGACATTTGCTTGTGTTTTCTTTCTGTAATTTGAGCTACTATTGAAATTTAAAATGTCTTACTTACTAATTACCAGAAGATGCAAAGTGAAGTAGTTCTGGTGTCTAGTATGTTTGAAGAGTGATTCGGGTTGTAAATTTTTGTAATAGTTGACTTCGTGACATTTTTGTAGTAGCTGAATGCATTGTTAAGATAATATGTGTTTTTACAGTAAAAGAAAATATTTTGTTTCTACTTATCTCAAGTTCAGCTTACCTATTTGGGTGAGGTAGTTAAAAAACTTTCAGCTGCTTTGATGCATATTTATTTGTTTATTTTTCGGTTATAATGGTTGAAGTGCCTGCGGGTTTAAGTGTATTGATGTTTTGGTATGCTTTAATGTTGTCTATGAATTCTCTGTTCTTCATATTGCAATTGGATTGGCAGTTATTTTGGATGGAAAATAAGGTACTCTTAAATGCATATCATGACATGCTATATTATATGCATATCCTGACCTGTGTAGGCCGATTTCTCATTTAGGTTAGAAGTTAATTTTTGAAGTATTTTGTTGATACATAGATCTCCGTAGGGAGATATTCACTACATTGAGCAACTGCGGTTTTAGTTAATGTTAAATCCTGCTAATCGAGAAACTGGATATGTTTCAGTAACTATTCTTAATTCTTAAACATGAAGCTCCAAATGTATATGCTACATGTGGTAGTAAGAAAAAGTGCACTTATTGATTTGCAAGGCTTCAGTTACTGAGTGCCTTCTTATTTTTTTAATATTTCTTTTTAATGCTTGAAAAGGGTGATCGGCTGAGGCAAACTGTGTTAGAGAAGATTCAGGCAAGTCAACTTCAAACTCTGTCTTATGTTGAAGAAAAAGTCCTGCAAAAGCTTCGTGAGAAAGAAGCACAAGTAGAGGAAATCAACAAGAAAAATATGGAGCTTGAATTGCGAATGGAACAATTGGCTCAAGAGGCGAATGCATGGCAACAGAGAGCCCAATACAATGACACTATGATCAACACCCTTAAGTTCAACCTACAACAGGTTGTTGCACAAAGTAGAGATAGTAAAGAAGGTTGTGGTGACAGTGAGGTGGATGACACAGCCTCTTGCTGCAATGGTCGGGCCATTGACTTTCACCTGCTAAGCAAAGATGGCAATGAATTGAAGGAGTTGATGACCTGTAAGGTTTGTAGAGCTARTGAAGTGTGCATGCTGTTGTTACCTTGTAAGCATCTCTGCCTGTGTAAAGAATGTGAAAGTAAGCTTAGCCGTTGTCCCTTGTGTCAGGCCTTTAAGACCATGGGAATAGAGGTTTATATGTAATGAGATCATGTGAAACTAATGTAACATCCATTTACAAGCATCTGGTGACTGGTTCCCCACGCTGAGTACATTCTTATTGAACCTTAAACTTCTGTCTTAGTAACTGTATTTTTAAAATGTGCAGTCCCTGAAGCTGTAAGTTCGACCATCTTTACCTCTTTCTTCACAAAATGGTTTTTCATGACAAATATAAATCAAAGGATTTATTATCTACTGTTGCCCTGCTACTTTATAAGGTGTACCTTCTTCTTTTGGGCCTTTCTTTCTTCTCGCCCAAAGTACTTGCTACTCTAGTGTTTTATAGCTCTGTTTAATTACTTTTCCCCTGAGCAGATATCAGTAATGTGTTGGCTTGTTTAGATCTTGAATGCTTGATCTTTACTTAGCATCTTCTTACTRCATAAATTTTATAATCCACCAAAAGGGTTACCACTGGAATTTTGTTTGAGAACTTGAAAGCGTGTTTTATCCTTTGAGCTTTCATTATCAAATTTATTTTCAAAACATATCTATGAGTGGCTCCTTGTAAGAAAGTTTTTGAACCTTTTCTGAACCCAAAGCTAAAGAAGAAATCAGGAACTTCTGAATCAGTTCAGTTTAAGCAAAACAAGCAAGCCCTTAATGGTTTCTAGTAATGGAATATTGTCATATACATTAACCTACGAGGTTGCATGCATGATGCTATTTGTCATATCTAATGCCTTGAAGCAAGCCCTTAATGGTTTCTAGTAATGGAATATTGGCATATGCATTAACCTACGATGTTGCATGCATGATGCTCTTTGTCATATCTAATGCCTTGAGAACTTATTGGTCATAAACCAGATCATGGTGGTGTATCAATAAATGAAAACCCAGATATGTTTTATAAGTTTTATGAGATTGACTAGAGAGCATTATATATTCTGTGCATTGTTGTGCTTCGCTGTAAAACCACCTGGACAACCAGGAAAAACCTTTTAAGCAGCAATCTACTACAGGATGTTCAGGTAATTCCTTATTCATTGTTAAATTTGAGTTTAATGAAAGATTKTGGAAGCATAAGATAGTGGCCTTTGTGCACCTGGGATCGTGTAACTTAGCATCTTAATAGTTCAGAATTTTATGTTGGGGAGGAACAAGTTGCAGAAATAGTGGAATTTGCATTGTCCAGTTTACCTTTTAGAAACGCTCTCTCATAAAATCATGGCCATTAAGTGAGTTCCTTAGTCAGGTGCTATATGTTGGTTCCCAGTTTGTAAGCAGATCTCYGTAAAACCGAGTTGCTATTAAGTTCGATCCTTCATATTTCAGGCTTACAGACAACCTATATTAGTTTGTTATTTTAGGAATCTGGACATAAGGATGCTGTTTAAGTTCTTATCTACTGTATTTAAGCAATATCTGAGAATTCCTTGTGGTCATTTGAGCAAGAGATTTCATTGTGTACTATTTATTACGTGGCAGGACGTAGAAAGTAGAGGGAATTTATATTGAGAAATAATTTCCTTTTGTCAATTCTGCAGCCCTGTTAGTGCGACCGAGCGAGGAAGCTACCTCTTTTTCCTATGAGCTGGCCTGGGGGGGCTGCAGTTGATATTYGCATGCCTAAATAGTATAAATGTTGGGATTTCCTTTTTTTTGCTTGCTTGGTTGCATTTTATTGTGGGACATGATTTGGGTAAAAGGGAATTAATGATGAGATCTCATAATTAGCTATTGGGGGGCTATTGGACTGCTGATGTTGGCTTATTTTCTGGCTGCTTATTCTCGTCGACATAGTAGCAAGATAATTGTCTTCTTGATCTATGTATTGAAATGCTACTATATTCTAGGACGCTGTCAAACATRGCTCCATGATCCTCAAACCTGAAGTTTTCAATGTTTGGTATTTKTCATAATTCTTTAGTTGTTTTCCTCCTCTTATGTGATTCGTGCGTGTGTTTCTCTTCACAAATCTGGATGTGGGAATTGGAGTGAGTGATTGAACTTGAAGTAGATATCTGCTGTTTGAGTTCCCAAATGTTCTATTAAATTTTCTTTTGCAATTAGGGATACATACGAATTTGGTGCATATTGCAAATAATTAAGAAACTATATGTGTTTGTGTTCAGATGCAAATGTTTCTGTTAAGTTTGTATTTGTTTAGAGGGGCAATCTTTTTCTTAGGTAAATTGATTACTTGATAATATCTCTGATTTACCCTTGTGCATGGATCCTATAAATSATTCTGAGATCAGTGAGATGGAAATACATAGATATAAAGAAGTTTGGATCAATCGTGGAGTCTTGAGGTCTTTATATAGTAGTTATTTAATTTTGTAATTTCCCATTAAATTGTGGAGCAGGTCTGTATTCCATGTGATTTTGATTGTTTCCTTCTCCAAGTCTATATTGGCTTTCTGAAGAAAATTGTATGGTCGATCGGAATCCATTTGCTTTCCATGGTCTAGTTTGTTTCATTGTCTTTCCTACGTTCCCTCCGTATCCTACCAGATATAACAGTCACTTTGGATTCCTTTTCCTCTTGGGTGGGGAGGGGCGATAATAACTTGGATCTTGACTGGTTATTAAGTAATTAGATGCAAGGACATTTTTTTAATAAATTTTAAAAAGATTGTAATGGTTCTCTTCTCGAGTCTCATAGAAAGCAACATGAACTTTCATTGTCAAGAAAATRAATCAATCACCCCAAGAMAGTGTCATAGTGTTTCAGGGAAAAAGGAAAAAGAAAAAAGTTTCCTATAAATTCCCAAGAAAATAGCTATTGGCGGGCAAAGTACATAATWTGTAGTTTAGAAAAAATATGGATTTAATTTCAGAAAAGAAAGAAAATATGGATTTGAATCAAAGTGCATATTTTGTAGTTCAGAAAAGAAAGAAAATATGGATTTGAATCATGAAACATCTGTTCTRAGAAAAGAGAGAAAAAGAAGACTACGGGRAGTGAAAATAAAGAAAAAAGAAGACAAACTGTAAGAAAATGCAGGTTTATGCTCTCCATCACTGTTTTGGGCTTACGGTGGTCTTTTAACTGACTCCGCCTTTCTGATTCTCCTAAACTGGGCCTTGTCTATATGGACCAACAAGAAGTACAATAAAGTAATCTTCCGCGGAATTGTGGTAAGCTTCCATATCTGACATGCTACGGCTTCCCACTCTTCTGGATAACCACGTTTCATATTCTTTATTTCATTTCAACTTCTTAAAATAAATATATTTACCATGTACAATGAGTTTTACTTGATGCGTCAGTTCGACAATTAATGTGATAAAATTATTTACAATAAATACTTTTAAAACATTTTAATGAGGTCAAATATGTATACATTAAATGATCTTCAATATTTTGGTATTAATATATTAAAAGTATGTCATGTCATTGAGATAGATAATGTCTCAATAATAATGCGTGATGAATTGAGCCACGTGATGTGGATATGAAAAGAATAAAARTTAATAGTGTCAAGCTTATTATCTAGTGTTAAAAAATTAATTTAATGTGTTGATTCGGTAATTGGAGTTTCATTAAAACTTTATCTTAGAGCATCTTAAATGTTATTGTGGAGTTTCATTAAAACTTTATCTTAGAGCAGCTTAAATGTTATTGTGTTAACATTGAATAAATTTTGATAAATGACCGATAAGATATGGAAAGAGAAGGAATGGATAATGTCAATCTCCTTTGAAGATAGTATGTTGGAATGAGAATGCTAATCAATTATACCAACTCAATCGGAAAAAAAAAAAAAAAAAAAGAGAGATGAGGCATAAGGAGGGGTTCATAAGTCTTGACCCGTACAGAATTTGCCCCAGAAACACTGGAACTAGGTGGACCATATTTTGTATAGCATTAGAGCAAGAGAGAAGAAGCTCATTGGACAGGGACGTCTAAACTTATATAAACTCAGTTTCTAGAACTGCTGTTGTTAAAAGTGGAATAAAAAACTTCACGTGCTCTCTCTTCCTTCGCATCTTCAAAAACTCTATTCGACCCAAAGATTTTTTTTAACCCCTTAAAATTTTACTACTGTCATTCTCTTCTTTTTCTGGTAAGAAAGTTTTTAAAATGAAAAAAAGAAAAGAAAGACGAGTAATAATCAGATCATGCTGTCGTCAGAATTCCTCTGAATTCACCCTTTGGACTGGGAGAAAATAGGACGGAAAGGCTGCATGTTGAGCCAGAATTCTGTTTACTTTACTATCTATATTCTACTCATTCTTCAGGCTTTTGGAGTGGGTTTAAAAGGCTGAAGGAAGAAGAATGTACAAATATTTTGGACCCCTAGACGGGGATTATGAAAGGAAGTAACTTTGGCAGAGAGTATAAAAACGCATAATTTGGGTTCCAGAACAAAATCCACATTTGTCCAACCTCTCATGGCTCATGGTGAAAAGACATACAAAGTGGAAGTTTAGAAGGCCAGAGACCCCACCAAGTAAAGAAGAGAAAAAGAAAGAAGAAAACAGCTTTATAGGGAATACACCTCTCTCCCGACTACCCAATACACCTCCATTTGCCTAATTTACTACTRTTTATTTCCTAGTCACTATCAATCACCAATATCACGAGTCAAGAACGTTTACACAAGTGTACGTTTTTACTGTTTTCATCTCCAGGATATATATCAACTAATACCAAGTAACGGTGAAACGTGTAGGTCTATGAGTTGGTCAAATCTGTACAGTGTGTGTTTTGAAGTTTAGTTGAGTCCTGGGGAAAATGGAAGCTGAAAATGATCGGAAAGAAAAGCGATGACAAGACAGAGATCGGCTGGAGAAAGCGGTGGGAGGTGTAAGTGGAGGGGGAATAATCGTAATAATTCTATAGATTGAAGTTGCAGCTACTAGTGATAATCATGCGAGAAGCATATTCACTTTCCTCTTTGCCATTACTTTCTAAGGCATGATTAGAAAAAGGTTCATCGATCTTCATCTCTTCAGCAAAAGCTCCTCTCCTCTTACCTCTCTCTTCTTACACCTTATATTCTATTTCTCGTATTCTTTTTACACAACAGCGATACATTAATGTTGTTTATGCTTGCTTCCCAAGTCTTCTTCTTTTTGAACCCTTTAAGAAAGAAGAAATTCATTGGTTCCATGTAAATTAAGATCATTGAAATGGTCAGTAATTAACCCTGATGTAATGGGAATCTGATTTGATTGCTTTTGACTCTTTTGTGATGAAGTTGGAACAGTACATGTCTGGTTGGTCGTTAGTTTCATCTTGATTGAATTGAGGTTAATAACCTCAATCTCTAAACACTCCCATGATTACAGAAAATAAAGCCTTGATTTTTGGCTCTAGCTAGGAATTTCACGTTTACAAGTGTTTGCATGTCCAAGAAACAGCAAATTTATGAGGATTCAAGTCATTTCACTTCTCATAAATTCTTCCGTGTTTCTACTCCCTCTGTGCTGTTCCTGATAACATTAAAGATTAAGGTGCAATGATAGAGTCATCTTATATATTACTTTTATGAGCTAAAAACATAATCATTCCTTACATATGGCCCTCCTCTTATTTTGTCGCCAACAGATCCCAAAAATTGACTGTCTGCCATATCAAGAAAAAGTGTAATTGTTTGAGAAGCAAGAAAATTTTTACCCCCGGGGTAAATATTTTAGGCAAACTTCCTCGTCATCTCTTATTGTAGTTTCTTTCAAGTTCTAAGTTTTGTTTGAAGATGCATCCAACATTATCTTAATGTTGGTACTATGTAAAMGCATTTTTGCAGATGCTGCTACCAAGTTTTCTCTTCTGACAACATTTGCCACACATGAATAAGTGAAGTACTATAACAAGAGATTTGTATTTTCTCATTATTAATTAATAAAAACATATTCCRYCCACCGACCAAAAACGTTATTTTGTTCTTCTTTTGTAGCAGAGTGGAACGCCACAAAGGACAGGCAATTTCTTTTTCTTCTTCTTAATTTTTATATATTTATATATGTAGGTAAAAGAGGGAAAATAGATGAGAAATTGGATAAGGTAAATATTTTATTAATTAACGCCGCTCCAAGTGAGAAAAAAGGAGAACATAATTTCACAAATGATTCAGTGAGAATCCACTTTCTCCAAGAACGATACAAGAGATGATGATCTATGAGTGAAACCAATTATCAGACGGTGGATAAAAATGAAACAATTAATTTTGCTATGATGAGATCTTCATTACCCCAATCAGATWTTTTATAGTAATTCGAAGAAGAAGAGCATCTTAGCATTATTGGGGGTAATAAGGAGGAAATCCAAAAAGAATAACAAAAATTTTCTACTTTTTGAACCATGCTTTTCTTTGGACGTAAGAGGCTGCAAGAGCTGGTGTGGGTCTTTGATATGCATGAAATGATGATGAAGATGATGGAGGGACCCAAAATCAAATTCGGTTTTCTTGATTTTATCCTTTGATCATCACAAATGGAATCCCTTCGATTGAGGAGTTCATGTAGCAGCTGCAAGCAAGCTAGCAGAAGCAGCTTTGGGGGCTCTCCGGACCTCTTTTAATTACTCAACTTTTCTTTAACGTTTAATCAGCCACAGTATAAAAAGAAGAGAACAGAAGAAGAAAAAGAAGGTGATATGCATGTGATCCAACAGCCTTTATGTTCCCCTCTTAGAACCAAAATGCTACAAAAAACCAAACCCACCATCCGCCCCCCCCCCCCCCCCCCCCCGCCCCTTCTCTCTCTGTATGTCTTTTTTGACATTCGGTGATGACTAATACTACTACTTTTCATTTTAATCATGTCTAGGTCATATTTTATGTACTATCTTAGGCCATCTTTGGTCCAATGTTCCAATAAAATATCACAATGAGTAAATTGATTAATAAGTATTTGATCACAAACTTATTCTTTGGAGCCATAGACTGATACATCCATGTTTTCTTTTAGGTAGAAGGGAACTTCATTTTTCAACAAAGAAAAGGGACAAAGAAAAGAGGGATTTTGAGGGAAGAAAAGGAAGGAAAGATCATGAAAGAAAGACTAGTCTTGTTCTCTCCACTTTTAATGTATCTTTTAAAATGAGTTTTCTTTATTTGATAAACAACMRSC
>MEJB01000017.1:6507689-6537299 GCA_001752375.1 Rhazya stricta
TTKGKTTWRRAAAWTYCCCYTTAGACCTACATAAGCTTGGGGGATTTCTTGGAGGAAATTGCTTTTTGGTGTTTCTTAAAGGAACTTTTGCATGGATACCAACCCTTGATATTAATTAATATATATATTCTCATCAATCTTCTATTTGTAGACATGCCTTCCCTGTCTAATCTTCAAATTAAATTTTAATACTTCTTTTTCATAGTTAATTTTCCTCAGGTGTTCCTTAATCACGTCCCCTATCTTTGTCTAAGGAACCTTTAGTGCCCAGCGTACTGCAAAAGGCTACACGAGGATTGACGACGACATAAATAGGTTTCTCTTGACCCGTGAACTACAAATTTGTGAAAAGTATCATAATATCWCTACTGTTTTTACCTTTGCTCCTTAAAATTCTCAAACAAATAGCCTTAAGGATATAACCAGAAAATAAAATATTTTTATAAATTCCTTTTTTCCCCCCTTSAAATTGAGATACTTGTGAATCAAATTTCAGAAGCTTACCAACTCAGGTAATTTGTTCACTTAATTTTGTGGGAAAAAGTGTTACTATACCAAAATCACAATTATTAAAGTTGAACACGAAATACAATTTCATCTTGATTGACTAATACAAATATTTCACGATACCTACTAAAGAACCATGTTCCTCTCTCTTTAGAATGTCTCATTTTCTATATAGATCTCATTGCTTACTCAAAACAATGTCTCAGGTTAAAATATAATATTTCATTCATTTATATGTGCAGAGAAGTTAACTGGTATGAACACAACCTAATTTCGATATCATAACAGTCATGTCAATATCAATATATCTACATATAAAAAAGCCTCATGTAAATTGAACACACAAWAATCCAATCTTCTAAATACAAAACTCACTATAAACATATTTCAGACGTGGTACTACATATGACTAAGAAAGAAATGTGCCTTTATCATTTTGTGACCTCAACCAACTCATTTATATGCGCCCCGAAGTCACAAGGAATTTCATTAGAATACTTATGAAGCTACAAAGAAATAAATGAGCGGAAAACATATATGTAAACGGGATCAGGACAATCATCTGGTCATGGTTCACAGAAAGAAGAAATATTCCAAATTGAAGAAAAGAGGGTATTGTACATGCATTCATTAATTAAACGGACGTGGGCAGAAATAGAACAGTCCGAAGTGCAGAGGTCGGACATTACTTATCAGTGAAAACAAAGAAATGACAAAGAAAGAAGAAGCAGTCGTGGCTCTCTCTAGAAAGACAAATGGGTACCTTGTCCTTTCCATTAATATCAGATCGCCAATTCCTCGTGGGATCCATATATCTCAACCCCCCTCGTGACCCCATAATATTTCATCAGTGCTACTACTCGACAATGGATCATCTCTTCCAATTCATTTCTTCATTCTAGTAAGATATTGGACCGTGCCATGCATGTTGCAGAGCTCCGAACCGTCTTTGACCGTCCCTCCTTTGCATTGATTATTCGTTCAAAATCTGTTCGTTTACGTTTCTTGCATTATTATATGAATAGTTTTCGAGTTTAGACATATAATAGGAGTATAAAAGTGTTGTGTGTCTCGCCCTGCAGAGAGGGTCCAGTGAAACGGACAAAAGAGAGTGTGAGAAGAGACAGACCAAAGAACCTTGTAGGTTGTCGTATAGAATACTGATTTTGATTCTTCCTTCCGTTGTTTCTTTTTTTGAAACTTTTAGAGAAAGAGAGCGAAAGCGTGCATCAGTATTTTATATACTAGTCTATGAGATGCGTGGTTTTGTGCAGATATGAATCTAGGTTTAAGAGAGGTTTTATCCTTATTCGATCTGTGTTTTAAGCTGTCTCTCCTTGAAATTCTCAGTTTTAGCATTATGTAAAACCAGTGATAATCATATTTTAGGAGGGGCATCGGCGGTGGTCATGTGAGAGGAGGTGGGGTTCACTCCCACTGCAGTTTTAGATATTATTAGAATAGAATCTTCTTGGACTCTCTCTCTCTCTCTCTCTCGTTACCAACATCACCATGTACATATATATGTTTAATGTATATATGCATCAGGGCTAATAATATACTAGAAGATGATGGTGGGCTCCTTCGTATCTGTGTGACTTCTATCATAGCTTGTTACAGACCTCAGCTTTGTCTTCTGCAGTTATGGGGGCCCTCTCTTCTTCCAACCCACTTTCAAATTATATAGTACTGATCTCAAACAAAATGGAACTATTGGAGGAAAAGCTTGAACGGTAAGGAAATAGCTATAGAAAATATTAATGATGTATTTGTAAACATAGGAGGGTGTGGAACTTGATGGTAGGCATTCTTTTTCCGATTGACAGGGAAGAAAGGAAGATAATGGAGCATAGTACTAGTGATAATCAAAATAACAGGATTCTTAATTAGCAAAAGTTGGTTTCTTGAGATGTATGCTTGGTGGTCCTAGTTGACTGATTTCGTGCAGCCAAAATTGGAGTTTTACAGTATATGTATTTGATTAATGCTAGTGTAAAGAGCAATRCATGTGAAGTAATATTCCCTTAAATATGTAAGTAACATGAATAAGGGAATAGAGGGGTGGGAATAAGTATACATAGATATAGAAAGATCCAAAGGAAGACTCACGAGAAGGGTATTACAAAAACCCATCAAAAATGAAAGGACCCTGTCTCCATGTCAGCCGCTGAAACTGTGCAGAGCGAGCACAGAAGTGCGAGAGAAGAGGTTTCTGAACATAGCTAGAGATGTAAAAAGGGTGAACAAAAGAGGTAGAAGAAGATTTATAAGTGCTCTTAGCGGACCTAAGAAGCATTTCCGTTGCAATTGAATATCGGGACTTGAAACTGCTGACACTGTTCCTTTCTTTCAAGTTCCTGCATTCCTTCTCTTGTTTAATTCCTTCTCTTGTTTAATTCCTGGGTTTCAGATTTAAAGGGAAAGGAAAAACTAATGTCACATGCAGACAGCTCTTTGCTCTCTGTATTTTTTGATTTCATAATTGATGATACTCCTCATCTCTTGGGTTATTTATTAGTAAATAATCTGCATTGCATTGAAATTCTGCCTGCAGTTTGACACTAGTCGTACTGCAGCCATTGCCTCGTTAACAACACCAAAAAAAAAAAAAAAATCTTTCTTTTTCCTTATTTCTGGAATATCAAGAATTTATTCAAAATGTGGCTTCTTGAATAAGATTATACGATCAACAGCCCAGAAGGAATCACTAAAATGGAAACTGAGTACCAACCAATGCGGCTAGGCTATGCATGATTGATGGCTTCYACAGTTCCATGCTGATTCTTTTGTGCAAAGGAAGCAGTTAACTAAAGCTTGTTAAGGAAGATTAGCATACGATTAGTAACTAGGAATTTGATTTTGTGATAATTATGATTGGATAATTTGAGAATGTGGAGAACAGCCTTAAAACATGAAAAAAGATGATGGAAGTGATGATAGGCGTGGGGAACTAGAACAGTTAATAAACTTTGCTTTCCCAATAATGAGTATCATTGCCATGATCAAAATAATCAGTTGGGTATCTTGGTGAAATAATTAGCCATCATTTTCCTATTGTTTCACTTTGGGCCATCTCATGTCCCTACAGCACTGTTTCTCACTTACATAAAAGATGAATCAATGTCTTCCTTTTATCCCATCATATCCCAACCCCAACTCCTACTTACAACTTAATACTATAATAGTAACATTTATGACTTAGTTTGCATGCATTTTTAATCATCTTATCTATCTTCAAACTTCTTCACCTGTTAAAGTAAATACAATGCACCTCACCTTCATATTTTCTCTCCAAACTCCAAAGCCTCCAACTTCGATTTTTCTCGATCACAGACTTAACTGATTGTGAAATCATCATATATATACTACTCTCCGTCACCAATTTGACCATTTGTATCTTATTTCTTTTCAACGATGAGTTAAGTTTACAATAATTAGATGACCTGACCTCAAGAGTTTAAGAAATGGGTTGAGCAAATAACTGAGTTTTGATAAATAAAATAAATATTTTATAATAAAATATAAAACTTAACGTATTTCGTTCGGATAAATGAAAATAGATCAGTTCTAAAGTAGATACAATTCTCAAACAAATTCACAATTTAAAAGTTTTRCAATTTTATGTTGGGTSCTTAAATTGTTAAATTCATATTCAATGTTTTAATTTGACCACGTTTGAGATATCGATTTTTTGAAATAAGCTAGACGAATTATACGAAAACTTAAATATATCTTTTGAAACATTAAATACAAATTTGACATCGACGCCACGTGATATTTTTCATAGAAGACAAATACTTGAAAATGGAAGAGTAGAATGTGAGGAGGATGCGCATGTCAATAAAAGGGTTTGTTGTTCCTGAAGAATCACAAGTAAAGAAAGAAAAAGCTAGCTATGAGTAGATTTTTGCAGTTATTCATGGAAACTTTTTAGGCCAATAATTCAAGCACCTGGCCACGTAAGCAAGAAAGGCRATGCAAAGAAGCCAAAAATGGCAGGGAAAGTGGGTTTGTATTTGTAGAAGCCTAATTTAAATGTTGTATGCATAGGCATAGCTGAGCCTGAATGGTCTCAGAAATATTCAGAATTAGGAGACATTGCTCCAAGTACTAGTAGTAACGTTATTACTCAGTAAAGGTAGTGGCCAGAGAGCATAAATGTCTCCATGCATGATGTTCTTATATTGAAGTTTGGAATATCCAGTGTGTGATATGTGTGAGAGAGAGAAGCCGTAGAAGAAGAAGAAGAAGAAGGAAGAAGAAGAAGAAGAAGTGAAATGTCGTCAGCCACACACAGGCTTTAAATCTCGTCACGTAGTTCGATGTATCCTTTACCTTATATATCTGCTTCTGCTAACAAGAAACCAAGAAAGAAGCAAACAATCAGTAGTGTGGTGAGATTTACTGAGTAGAAGAAAATGAAAATGATGGGGATTTGAAATTTCTAGAGAGAGAAAGATAGAACAGAGAGCGTGTCGGATTGATGCCACCATTAAACAACAAAGAGATAGATACAAAATGTAAAAGAAGACACTCGTTTGACGTGAAGTGGAGTGTCAAAGTGTGAAACCACCACCTCCTTCTCCTTCTCCTTCTTCTTCTCCTTCTCCTTCCATGCATTCTTCTTTTCCTTTCACCTCTCTTACATCTATAAATTCATTTGACCAAAGTGCCCCTGGTGAAATTTTCATCATCTTGTTTTGTTTTTATTCTTTATACTATTATCTCGRCCACATATTCCTAGTAGTTGCTAACACATACTATRTGGGTTTGTTTTATTAGAAGCATCAAACAACTAAGTTACCCTTATTTAGTATTTATACTTACAGTGGTATTTTATCGAGTGGTRTCATTAATGTAGGTGAGGAAAAAGAGAAGAATTCATAATTGTATGTATTGAAAATTTAATAAARTTATCTAGCCGATTAAAGTTGAATAAAGATAAAATTGAAACAAGTAAATAATATTTCATTCATTTCAAAATAAATTTTTTTATTTGAAATTGCTTATCATTTTAAAAATAAAAAACATATTAAATTTTTTTCCCTTTTTACCCCTTATTTATTAGTCTTATTTAACTATAGAAATATTACTACATCTTTTCATAATATAAGTCATYTTAAGGAGGAGGTCTCTTTCCAAAATACAAGTCAATCTACGAGATCAAGAAATAACATTTCAATTTTACCTCCATTTCGAAAATTGATTTATTTGACTTCTTTTTATATTTTTTTAAGAAATATTAAATGAGATTAAGAGTTTTTCTAGAGATAAGAGAAAGAGAAAGAGGGAAGTGATAATTAATTAATTTTGAATTCAGAAAAAATTAAAGAAAACAGATGAATGGTATATTATGAACTTTAGATGAAAGATATCCTTATGTTCAACAATATTGATCTTTGTGTACAATTTTAAAATTACCTATATTATGAAACGAATGTAGTATTTTAGATGTATTAGASACATACATTAATCAAAATATTAAATATTTATAAAAAATTAAAATTAGAATTATCATTTTATTTAAAAGTTTATAAGAATTAATACTTTCTTAAGATACATAATTCAGTCCAAATGGACAATCAATTTGAAATGGAGAAAATAAATAGTGCCTTCATTTCCTAAAGTAATTTGACTTGAAAATGGAGCAATTATTTTGGAAATAATACAGGAATTATCTTGCTTTATATTTCTTTCTTCCTAGTATTTCTTAAGTATAAATTGTTAAATTTACTTAAGTCAATTGAAATTTTAAGTAGGTTAAGTGGACATAATTGTCTCAWGAATATCCTTCGTTAATATTCTTGGAATGTCCTTTTGGAATCATAAAAGTTAAATTTACCATCTAAAGGAAAAATAAAAAGGTTAGGTAGTCTTCATTCCTTCTTTTTGTTCCCTCTAGTTTTTTATTTCCCCTCTCTTTAATACTGTAGCCATGGATCATTCAATATTTGCTTGAAATTTATCACACATCTAAAATTATGATCCATAATATACTTAAGATTAACCTAAAAATTATAAAAAATAAATTCTTTTAATAATTTGTATATATAGAATTTAACTTGCAATTTAAATTGATCCCTACATTATGTAATTTATTGTATCATAAATTAATGATATTAATTTCTATAACAATATAGGACATAGAATCATAATTATTTTTTACATAATTTAAAACTGCATATATGTAAAGGTCATCAATGAGCATGACCTAATAAGTAACACAAACGATTTTAAATTTTATATCTTATATTTTATTTATAATTGCAAATAAAAATAATTCCATCCAAATAAAGAGGGCAGTAACAAAGGGAGTCAAGGGTGGCACCGTCAATTCCCCAACCCCACTTACTTCCGAGTGTGCGCGCGCGCGGGGATAAGAGAGAAATAGAGTACATGCGTAGCGTAGTGTGTGTGGATGTGTGTCACGGGTTTGTCTTGAAAGGCCCTTATTTCTCAGTCCTAGACAGACAGACACATATTCCCCTCTCTCACTACCATAACCGAGGACAGATAACCACCCACCCCTCAGTAAATATAAAATTCACCCCCTCTCTACCATTTTTCTTCCTCACTCACTTTGCCACCCACCCAACCCTTCCAGACTCTCCATCTTCATCTCCATACCATCTCCATCCACAAGCTACTTCATTCATTCCTTCCCCTAATATGGCTCTGATGCTAGACAATTGCGAGGGCATATTGCTCTCTTTAGACTCTCACAAGTCAGTTCCAGCTCCATTTCTCACCAAAACATATCAGCTTGTGGATGACCCAAGCACTGACCATATTGTTTCTTGGGGKGAAGATGACACTACCTTTGTTGTTTGGCGTCCGCCGGAGTTCGCTCGTGACCTTCTTCCTAACTACTTTAAGCACAACAACTTCTCGAGCTTCGTCCGCCAACTTAATACCTATGTAAGTCTCTCCTCTCTGGTCTCTACTGCACGTAGGCACAGACTAATCATAATTTGCACATATGAATAGTTAGAGATAAGCTGATTCTTTTCTGGGTTTATATGTTTGATGAAATTAGGGTTTTAGGAAAATAGTACCGGACAGATGGGAGTTTGCTAACGAGTTCTTTAAGAAGGGCGAGAAGCACTTGCTATGTGAGATCCACAGGAGAAAGACGGCGCAGCCCCAAGTAGCTATCAACCACCATCATCAACATGCCCTCAACCACCAGATTGGCGGTCCGAGTTTCTTTCCTTACCCAAGTCGGGTTAGCATTTCTCCACCGGATTCTGATGACCAACCCAACTGGTGTGACTCACCACCGCTATCTTCCCCAGCTGGTGTCCCGGTTTTGTCCAATGGTGCCTCCGCAGGGAACGGTAACTATAGCAGTTCTGTCACAGCTCTTTCGGAGGACAATGAGAGGCTGAGGAGAAGCAACAATATGCTCATGTCTGAGCTAGCCCGCATGAGAAAGTTATACAATGACATCATATATTTTGTCCAGAACCATGTCAAGCCGGTGACTCCTAGTAACTCCTATCCGTCTTCCTTGCTTCTTTGCAACTCATCGTCACAACCTTCTGCTACGCCTATTAATGGTTCATCACTGATGCAAAAACCTCTGAACCAGCTAATAGGATTCCATCATCATCACCCGGCAAACCCTAAGCAAGGTCCTCAAGTTAACATCTCATTCAACAATTCTCCAAGTAGGACATCTCACAGCAGCGTCACAATTCTTGAAGAGCCTCCTGCWGAGATTAACARAACGAAGTTGTTTGGTGTTCCACTTCAATCCAAGAAAAGATTACACCCAGAGTACAACTCTTCTATGGAGACTAACAAGACTCGACTGGTAATGGAAAAAGATGATTTAGGTTTGAATCTCATGCCTCCTTCACCATGTTAGCTTTCTCTTGCCCCCTATTCATGAAAGATTAAGTTTTTACTTTTTTTCTTCTCTTCTTCTCTTTTAGTTGGCTCTATATCTAAGTAGCCTCTCTTTGGTCGTCTCTTCTTGGCTCCATCGGGTCTCTCCAAGACTCCCTGATAGTAATGTCGATGAAATGTTTATTCGTGTGCGTGCGTACTTGGTTTTATGACTTGTGTATATATGACTCCGGTACCGGTATTATCAAGTTTCCCCAAACCATGAATGCAGGTGGGTTTTGATTAGAGTGAAAGATCAAATCAACTTTTACTGATTCCTTAAAGGTCTTCTCTTTTAGTTCAATGTTCCTTTATTTTCAGTGATGCATTAATTTTCCTCGATAAATGTTTCTTCTTCCTCTTCTTCTCTTGTCTGGCTCTCATATCTGAATGTATCAGTTAGATCAGTAAATGCACACATGACAGAAAGAGAGATAGGAGGTGGGGGTGGCCTGGGAGCTTTTCTTTTCCAGTTCTACTGGGGAGAAAGCTCAGAACTGAGGAGGGTCTGGGATTCGTTGGCAATTTTTCCCTGGCGCTTTCTCTGACCTCTGAGCCCTGACCAACATTTTAATGGTTTATACGTACAAAAATGGCCATATCGGAAGAAAAATCCATAACATCTTATTTGAGCATCATGGAAAGATGAAATCAAGAAAAAAGCGATAGAAAGGAAGCTGACACWAGAAAATTGAGTAATTTGATTCATAAAGTTGTGTTCAACGGTTAAATAATATAGCAATAATCACTATTATCGACGAGAAGAAAGGTGTARCACGATTTAGGAAAAGAAAGCCATCATGTCTTCTGATTAAGGTTAAGATCTCCATTTCTCGTTTATGTGAAAAACTGTACAGTCGGCCAGGTAAAAAGTCAGAAACAAACGCAAAGATGAAAACAAAATTGTGTAAGAAAAGAATAGGAAAAATACTTTTGCGGTGGGTTATTCGATGAAAGCGAAATGTAGATGAAACTGACTAGCAATGAGGTTTGAAATGTTTCTATCAAGGCTTCTATACTTCTTCGGAGGACCAGAAAACCTTTGCCTTTTCCTACTTTAAGTATCTGATCAACATCTTGAAAACCCTCCTTGGATGCCTCCCCTTCTCTCCTTTCCTTTCTTCCAATTCTCTGTCCACAATCCAAACGGTGACTTGTGAGAGAGAGAGACAGAGAGAGAAAGACAGAGAGAGACAGAGAGGCTTCTTGACCAGTAGGCAATAGAGAAATGAAATGCGTATAGAAACTCCAGAATCCACAGGCAAAAATTTCCCAAAAATCCGTATCTTTCTCTTTTATCATTGTGGCTTTTTCATGTTGCTTTCTCCAACATTGTCATACAGGTAAAATCTCCGCATAAAGTTAGACTGGGCATTTCGAGTAACTTTTCTTTTCTCTTTATCTTGAATCGTGCATTCTTTTGATCTTGACCACTGTTATTAATGCACTCCCATGATGCAGCAGCTATTAAATTTTGTACTAGAGCAAAACTCTGAGAAGCCCAGATGGAAGAAAGTAGAAGAAACAAGTATCTAAATCTAGACAGCAAAAGAAGCAAGAAAAATCTTGGTCGTGCAATGATTTGGTCTTATGCCCATAAAAACAAAGAAAAAAATTCAAAACCCTAACCCTAGTTTTGACAGGATGGCCATTTTAGACCCCAGACATGGACCTTCCTTTTGTCCTTTTCATGGGAACTGGCACGTGACTGCAACTTGCACGTGCATGCTGTAGAATGATACGTCTCGTCCATGAGAAGAAGGCATTGAAACTCCATATAAAAAGTGGCATACGGTTCATCCGGTAAAGATGCTTTAAGGAGGAAGAAGGACCCAAAAGAGAGYGTTTGATGTGTGTGTTTTGCTTAACAGCCGTATTGGACCTTGACACACAGTTTTGAAAAACGGGAAAGGAAAAAAAGAGGCAAAAAAATGTGCATTATTTTAAAAAGGACTTTGGTTGAGTCTTTTTAGTGCACTTTTTTGACATTTCTTTGATATAAATAATTAGCTACAATCTCTTTGTTGACAATTTAAACTTTTAAATATTACTATATACATGTATATGAATAGCTTTAGAAGAAGCAGAATGCTTTAATGGAAGGTTCAGAGCTTTCTGTTTTTTATTTTCGAAAATTCGTGCAATCATTCTCCGTTGGCCTTCCTAGATAATGTGAGTGAGGGTTATCATTAGTTAAGATCTAGCTAGTCGTTGCCAGTTTAATTAATCYGCTATCATGCGTACATACAATAATTACATTATTATTATAGATTACAAAATAAATTGCACCCCTAATTTGTCAACACTCACAGTTAGATATCATAATCTAGTGGAAAGATATAGCCAGAGATTTGGTCCGTCGAGGATGAGAGCAAATGACAAAGATATTAAATAAATTAAAATAATATTTTTTAGATAAATATTCTTATATAAAATTTAAAAAATATTAACTCTATATAAATTTTGAATATATTATGAGCGATTGTCGTCTCTCTTTAATTTCATCCGTTAGTCTCGAATGAGAAATTTGAATAGAAGGCAAGTGAATTTATATTTGGAAGTTTTAAACAGCAAAAAGAAGAGGAAAAGATCAAGGAATCTCCCACCATGTAGAGAGAAAGGAATGGATGARAGATTTGCCTGAATTTTGGAAAACTGATTTATGAAGTTTGAAAAGTAATTGCATTTAAAAATGTCAGAAGCTTTAATTTTACTTTGAATTTGATAATCTAACCTATAATTTATTAAGTCAAAAATATCATTATTTAAAATTCATGGCAGGAATTAAGAATTAATTAATATATTAAGACATTACACAATTATATTATTAAACGGTATTAATTCATTTAAATTTTATTACTGAATTGGATTATCAAATTGGGTCTTATACCATGTTAGCATTAATGGCGGTCAGAAAATGACAAAATTATCTTCACAATCTAGATTCAACAAATATTTCTTTTTTTTAAAAAAGGATAAATTTGTAACTTATTAGTTTTTCTTTTTTGAAAAAATCATTTCTTCTCTATCTCATTCCACTTTCCACATAAAAGAAGAAAAAATCGTTTTTTCCCTTCCCCAGACTCAAGGGCGGAGCTGGGAGGAACGGGAYGGTAATCGTCTCTCAATACTTTTTTAAAATCTTACGTAARTTTAATATTTTTTATAAATAATATAAGATTTTTATCTAAAGAGCTTCGTAATATTTCAATCATCTATTCTTACTCCCTTAAAATGAAATTTATGCCTCTATCCTTACCTAAACCCGATCTCAAACAACATAAATTATATTTTCTCTTCTCTCATTACTAATCTTTTTTGTTTTCCCTTTGTTTCCTCCTACTATAAACTCCCAAACCTATAAGACAAGTTTTATTTAGTGACCGGACGACTTTTTCCTAGTAGAAAACATTGGAAATCCAAATCGGAATCCTTAATGCTTAATGCAATAATTGGAGCAAAGAAAAGAGAATTTCCAGTTGAATATGCGATTTACSAGTTTGTCACTTGTCATGGCTCTTTGGCTTTCTAAACTCAACTTTTTCGAGATCTCAGAGATGTTGAGAGCGTCTTAATCATCTAGTTAATCAAGTTCTCTGAAAAAGGGGAGAAAAAGGGGAAAAAAAAATCATCTATACATTCAAGATTGTGAAATGTGAGGTTTGAGTACCGTGTGAACGGAACTACAACATCAATGATGGTACCACTCCTTGCCTTTGTTGTAATAATTTGGATTTTGATCCATGTTTCACGGTGAAAAGAAAATCTAGGTTTTGTGAGGGTCAAAGATATTTTTGCTAGGAAATGAATGATGGTTAAATAAAGGTTATGGTCTCCCGTATCTAAATTCTTGATTCTTTTTGTACATTTTTCATCGGATATGTTTTTAAGAATAATTCCCGTTATACTTTATATCTATTGATTAGAATATAATCGGTACAAATTCTTAATTCCTTTAACATATATTTTCATTATTTTAAGATTCAAAAATATATATACGTGTCATATTGATTGATGTAATAAAGGAAAATGTAGCAGGAAAATGTACTTAGAAGATTCAAAAACATTCAAAAATATAGCTTCTCCATATCAAGAATTAAAGTATATAAATACAAGTGATATTTTATTTGATATAGTATGAAATATATATTAAAGGATTTGAAATCATAAAATATATTTCTACTTTATCACGAGTGCTTAACATAGTAGTAATATGATTACTATTAAGTTATAAAGTTACGATAGTATAGTAACTTTATAGGTCATGATAATCTCATAAATTAAGAAAAATATTTTTGGAATTTACTATTAAGTTATAACAATTCGAGACATGTGCATTGTCACGATAGTATAGTAACTTTATAGGTCATGATAATCTCATAAATTAAGAAAAATATTTTTGGAATTTAATTTATATTTCCTTTAAGAAATGGTGATTAGTTTGTTACGAAGAAAGGGAGGAGAAAAAAAAAAAAAAAAAAAGGTGTCCTATGGAGACGAGGAGAGATTATGGACAGGCTTGGGTAATTTTTCTTTTTTTTTCCTGAGAAGACGAGCGTAATTGGTTAAAATATATTTTTTACGATTTATATCTCATCCCATAGGTCAAAAGGAAAAAAGAAAAAATATAAACTTCCTTAAACGAATGTTAGGGCAGCTACTTTTACTTTTGAAAATGGTGTTAGGGCAACTGTTAAGAATGAAGAAATTTTTGGGCTAAAATCCGAAGAGTTTCAACTTCCGATATTGGCCCAATAAAATGGATGACGAGGCCTGGATCTGGTAAAGCCGAAACGGCGTCTGTCGAACTGCTCAGAAAAGCTTTAAAGTTGGGCGCGCGGACTCGTTTCCCAACTCTCGTCGCGCCGGAGCCGTTAAGCAGAAATACTGCAAAATGGAACCACAGTTAGTTCTTGCTTCATCGCCAACTGACGCCGGCATCAGCTGCTGGGACCTCCTAACAGGCGCAGAGCACCTCCGCTTTCGCACATGCTCCTCACCTCCCAATGCCCTCACCTCTGTTGCAGGCCGCTTTCTTGCATCCTCTCAACTCCGTGAATCAAAGTCCTCCGGGTGTTCCATCTTCTACTGGTCCTGGAATAAGGTATGAGAGAATCCGAATTTTCAGTAGTCCTGCTGTTTTGTATAGCAAACTCTGAAACTAAACTGTTTGATAAATTGGCTCTGAAAAGGATTAAGAAGGGTTAAACTTTGTTTTCGTAACTTATTTCCGGAGAGTTTCTTTCTCTAAAGTCATTTTAATTTTTCTTGGTTTGGAACGTGCAGCCTCAGGTACAGGTGAAGAGCTTTCCAGCAGAACCTATCAATCCCCTTATTGCTAATAGCGAGGGAACTTACTTGGTGGGAGGTGGCCTATCTGGGGATATATACTTTTGGGAGGTGAGTCAATTATGTCATTTTCTTTTTATTGCTTCATATATGTAAAAATATGATATGATCTTCTGTGGACTAGGTTGCGTCTGGAAAACTGCTAAAGAAGTGGCATGCTCATTATAGGGCAGTTTCGTGCCTAGTGTTCTCTGATGATCAGTCCCTTTTGATCTCTGGTTCGGAGGATGGTTCTGTTCGTGTGTGGTCGCTTCTCATGTATTCATCCATCATTCTGCTTTTGATTTATGCTTCTACATATCAATTCTGATGGTTACTTATGGGACTGCAACTAGGTTATTTGATGATCTGCGACAAGAGGCTGCCAAACATCTCTATGAGTATAGTTTCTCTGAGCATACACTAAAAGTAACTCATATTGTGACTGGCTATGGAGGATCTAATGCCATAATTGCTTCTGCTTCTGAGGATCGGACTTGCAAGGTCTGTCATGCTGCCTTTGTAGTTGTCTTGCTAGTCAAGGATTTTACCATGTTTAGTTTGCTGCTTTATTAGATCATTTTCAATGGGAAAATGTATAGCAGATAATACTCTGCTATACTAGAGATGCATTTCACCCATTTATGCTAGTAGTGCTTATTCTGTTCTCTGCCTGAGAACACTATCTTTAACAAGCACCCAAAATTCCTTCAAGATTGAATTTTGTGGCTCAATTTTTCTTTCYTTCCCAACTTGACATCAGTCTAGCAATTCAACAATCAGTTGATACCTATGCTCAATGGAGGTGGTTTGGATTCCCCATTCACTGAATAATTACTTTCTGGATTTGATGATAAGTGATTTCAGATGACATCATTTCATATAGAATCATTTTTTCATTCTTAAGTAAGATGATTTGATTAGTAGAGAATCATTTTGCATTCATATTGATTTTGCCCGAGTTTTTATTTAAATTTTGTTGTTGGGGTAATTACCTATAAATGTTTTATTCTTTATGCTCCCCAAATCCTGTATGGCATCTGTGGCAGTGTGCAAACGTGGGTGCTGTGCATTACTTACTTGCACAAGGGGATAAGGATGTTTTCTGATAAACATGTATGCCCCCATTTATCATAGATATGGAGCTTATCTAGAGGAAAACTATTGAGGAATATTGTGTTCCCATCAGTTATTGAAGCAATTGCATTGGACCCTGGTGAACACGTCTTCTATGCTGGTGGCAGAGATGGTAAAATATACATTGCTGCACTTAATGCCGAAGTCAAACCTAGCAGCACCTATGGGATGCATATCATTGGATCATTGTCTGAGCACAGGTTGAGGAATTCTTTCTGATTCCATTTATCTGATTCTCCATTACCAAAATAAAAAATTAAAAAAATTGATATGCATGTTATGTTTATGATCTGTTTATTGCTTTTGATAATTCATTATGGGCTTTGTTGACATAGAAAATAGTTAGCCTTAGTCCTTGTTTTATCACTTTCTGTTCTAATTTATAAACAAGTCCTCTATTCCTGACCATTCTGAGACTACAAGTATAACTCTTACAAGTTACTTATTATGCTATCTGGAGTCAAGCACAAGTTAGCCATCTTGTACAGTTTTGGCATTGATCTATTTGAGATCAAGGAGCTCAGAGATGTAGTAGGTGCTGAAYTAACAACTTAGGTTGCTGAATAGTTTCCTTTAGGTCTTTTATTAAGAAAAATTATATTTCTTTCATCATTCTATTCGCCATGATCTTCAAATTCTTTTTTTTCTTGTTTCACATGTAACTATCTTGCGAATTTTGAGAGCGCAGCTATCACTTGTAAACTGGAAATGATATCACTGTGTATATTACCTGGCTTACTGAACTTTCCATATGTTGAATTCTGGAATGTTTCACTTGCCTCTGTCTCTTAATTTCTTTCACAACCTTATATGTTCTTTCTGATCTTTGAAACAGTAAAGCTATAAATTCCTTATCATTAAGTAAGGAGGGATTTCTGTTAGCCTCTGGAGCAGAGGATGGCATGATTAGAATTTGGGACACTAGAACCCGCAACATTATTCGTGTCTTTAGACATGCAAAAGGTATTACTTGCTATTAGTGGCACTGACACCTTGCTTAAGGGCATTTTGCTCCATATGCTCCATTGCTTAAGTTTTCTCTCTGTTAGATTTTTGTTTTGTTGTTGACAAATGTGACAAATACTGGTGATGTTGTAGTTGCAAGATATTTAGCATATATTTTTTTTTGTCTTTTGCTTCTGAAGATTTGTTACCTTGCATATTCTACAACTCTATGTGGAATCTGTTCTTGGACTGTCTATTTATACTTATTTAGGTTTTTAGAGTTTGTCGTTTATCAAATATGCTTTCATAGACCTTGTATTACTTTGTGAATGAAAGAAAACTGAATTCTAGGATTTGGATCTTGACGATTTATGGAATGCTCATTATATCTGTAGCAAGATAAACTCTGGTTGCCAGCTATTGGAGTTTTAGTTTGATTTCCAAATAGAATTGTTATTTATTATATTAAGTGTTCTGCTGAAGACATTTATAAGTTTTGACTTTGTAGAAATGCTCAATATATCCCCTTTTCATCTCAGGTTATCAAATGTCTTGTATTTGTCATCTTCTTTCTTTCTTGAGCTGTTGGTGGGATATGACACGTTTTCTTTTTCTTTCTAATTGTCTTTACAGGACCCATTAGTAATGTTCTTGTCGTTAGACAGCCACTATATCTGAATGCACGGGCATCTATAGATTCTGTAGCTTCCTCACAACATAGACACACAAATTTGCCTCCACCTCTGGAGAAGTTCTCTAATTCTTCAGATGAAAAAGCGCATGTGAAGGCTTTCATCGGTTCCCAGTTTAACTCCAACAACCTGACAGATTCTTCATATGTCAGTCTTCAAGCAATAGAGAATCAAATAAAAGAACTTCAGGTCCATTTTTGCTAAATAATAGAATGTTCCATTTTGTTTGTGTTCTTTCTTTTAATTTTTCTGAGCCATCTTCTGGTCCRTATTTGTCCTTGTCCTTTCATTTATTTATTTTTATTAAAGAAAATCCAGTTGAATGAATATGGTTTTGATGCATAGTGGATAAAATGGGTTTAACTTTGGTACGTCCTTATTCTGCGTATTTGCTGCTTAAGACTATGAAATAAATAGATAGTTACTCAGGGTATTTTTGTCTAGGGTGTATGGACATCAAATGATATTATTGAACAAGGGATTTAAGATGGCACAAAAATATAAACATCTTGAGGCTTCTTTAATTCACGATTCTAATGACAATTTTCTATTGGTCATTAGGGCAATAATTGAGATCTTTTTTTTTTTTTTTTTTCTTTTTTAAAGAGAAAATACTGATGTCCCTTTTGTTTGAATTTAATCAGGTAGCCTTAATTCACATGTCATGGAATTCCTATATGATCAAAACCTTCTATCACCATTAAGACCTGCAATTTAATTGAAATCTCCTGAWTTTGGAGTAAAACTGGCGATGTTACTCGGAATATCTTCAGCTAGAGAGTACTCCATTCTCTTTAACTTGTCATATTTGTCAAAAATTTCTGTTTCAAAATACTTGTCGCTTTACAAAATCKMTAAAGTATTTATTGTACTTTTCTTAATTTACTCTTACTATAGCCAACCAAACATTTTCATTTCCTAGGCCTAATAAATGAAAAGTATATTAATTACTGTAAAAAGAGCGGGGAGAGAATTAATGAGGAGAGAGATAGCTTGTTGGTGAAATTAGTATAGGGCTAATTTAGTCATTTTGATTTAATGTTTTATAGATTTTGGGATTCCGTAATCTGTGTGCAAACCTCTAAYTTGACAAGTAAAATAGAAWGGAGGGAATACATCATTTGGGAGAATATTTCTTTTGTTCATAGAAGCTTTACCAAGATTTACCCCACTTCTTTTTGTTGCATGTGTGTGTTTGGGGCTGGGGGGTGGCTGGGGAGTGAGAAGTGTCTCTCTGATTTGTTTTTGATGCACTGACATCTCTATGATGGTTTGTACAATTTGGTCGTGGCCTAGACACTTCAACCTTTTTGTAGCTTACATATAAAACATTCCTATTGTGCCCCTGCTTCTGATCTTCACGCATTAATGCTACACGTCACTATGGATCCCTATCAAATGAAGAATATAATTTGCAATCCTGCACAAATAAGAGACTCTGTAAGAGGATAAATTGGAAATAAAGCAATGAAATACGATTGAAGTACAGTTTTGATTGGCCAAAATAACATCTATTTTGTGGAAGCATTTCTTGATGCAGTTGAAACCAAAAAAGAACAAGAAAAAGAACCCAAAAAAAAAAAAAAAAAAGAACGGAGGAGGATGCTCTTTGATGCTTGTTAGAAATTGTAACTGGGACAAATTTCGAACGTACATTTTACTTATGGTCCTGAACTCCTTCTGGGATCTAGGGAGGCATTTAGTGATATGTTGGATTCTCAGGGTCCAAATCTTCATTATGTTTTTATTAACTGGTATTCAATTAGTCATAATTTCATTAAAGGTCTCCATACATATAAGATGTGGAAGATTTCTGTCATCCTCGATTATGTGTTGTTAGTATCATCTGCTCAAATGTGTATTGTAATAGTAAAGGACAAATTTGGTCGTATAAGGCATTCATGGTAGTTGGTATCTCTTGCATTCTTTACATCTTTTATTCTGTTCTGATAGTGTGAAAATTCTGGCCCTGAAATGTCTTTATGTCCCTTGTCTTACTTTTAGCAACAAGGTTCTTCTGCGGCCAAGGAAATGGAGATAGAAAGGCTAAAACTTGAATGCAAAGGATCCATGGAAATGGTCCAGCAGTGGAAGAAAATGTATGAAAATTTACACGAATTTTCTGTGACAGAGCTTTTGGATGGAAATGAACTTGACGGTGCTAATGGAGATAGAATCTAAGACGGTGTCCTTCTCTCTGCTCTAGATAGTAACCATTTGTCATCCACTTTCGAAGCCTTTTGGTTTTCTAAATATTCTTTTCCGGCTCTTGTACATCTTCATTCAAAATTATACTTTTTTTTAATCTTGCTTTATTGTTATTACGTAATGTGGATTGGAATCACTAAATTCTCGCTGACCTGAACGTAGGCACTTGAATTCTCAATAGATTCTGCAATTTAGGCAAAATCTACTTTGGACAGTTTACCAGAGACTAGACAGGATGAGCTAGATACTAGACAGGTCTCAAATGCTTACCAGAGCAACAGATTGTTTCTCTCCTGAAGTTTGTAAGATGCAAAATCATGTGTTCTCCTGATGCAATATATGAAAGTGTTTGAGAGTCCCATTCAATTAAAGAGCTAGGGAATCATTTTCAAGTTTTTGATTCGTACAATCTGGGCCTGTTCCTTCTCTCCGAAGTTGTATTGGTTTCTCCTTATTGTCTGTCYTTCCTATTTCATTACATCTTTACTATGTTCTTGAGAAAAACTCGATGATTCTTCATGTCATCTGTTCGATGTTTCCTTGTGTGAACTTGATTTTTTGTGGATAACAAACTTYAAAATATATATTTTACAAAAATCATAATCAGCCCGAGCCTCTTCCATATGTTTCATCGGAAGATCCTTAAACCATTATCATTGGTCATCATGTTAACCTGTGGTTTTGGAAGTTTAGGCGAACAGACGAAAACGCTGAAAAGTCCATCTACTTGAGAATGGATTATCGGCATGAACTTGCCCCTACATTCATATGCCTTCAAATGCAGGCCCCTATATTTCCCAATTCCCACGACATTCCTGTGATAACATAAGAGTGCCTCTCGTGATATTTTTGGACCATTAGCATGAGCTCGTAAAAGGGATTAATGCGATYTTTGGCTTACATGGTAAAACCGKGTTGCTAGTTCATTGCCATTAGAGGAAACTTTGATCTAAGAYTGGTTGGTTATGTCAAGCAATGAAGAGATACAACCACTTTGCCCTAGGCTCCAGGCTGCAATAAGAATTGAAACCCCTTCCAAGTGTTTTAAGACAATTTCTGGGATTGATTGTAATGAATCATGTTATTGCTCTTTTGCACATAAAACGGGAAGGTAAATACGGAGACGTCAGGTTATACCTTCCAATAATAGAGAGTACTGTGCTTGTTCATAATGTCTTCCACGGTTATGTTGGTATCGAAGTCCTCCAAGGGTAATTGTGACTACCCTGAGACTGATAGATTGCTCCAGAGCTCCTCCAATTCACAGTTAGCAATCGACAAACTATCACTCAATTTCTTGATGCGAAAGTGGTCTCCTGGGAAGGACAATGTCGCTGTTGCTGTTATTGTTTCAAGGACTTAAACATTTTGTTCTCTAGCCTTGATGCACATGGGTTGGATGCAGAGTTAATGAACCCAATGTCCAATAACTAAGGAAACCAAGGAAAGGAAGCAAACTATAGAATTCAACAAAACTGAGAATCTGGTCGAAGAAACTCTATTCCTACACTCATTTCCTTTCCAAGAAAAGTGCCCCTGTGACAACGATAGCGCAAAAGCCAAACAATTGGCATACGCTTAGACTATCTCATTTCTGCAGTTTGGCAAGGAAATGAAGCAATTGCAAATTCAACTTGGAGTGATGAAAATCATGTAGAAAGAGAATAAGAAGGGAAAAAAAATAAAGGGAAGGGACCACCAAAACTAGTATAATACAATTGTTTCCATTCTGACTCTTGCCTGCATTTCCCGATGAGAAAGGAAGGGTTGGAAAATTGGGTGGAAATGTGAATTATTATTGATTTTTTTTCTTTTTTATGTATTGTTCATTTAAAGTAATATATAATAAATGCATATAGGTAATAAAAACCAAGAAGTGGGGGAGAGAAGATAAGGTGGTGCAACCGTGATAATGTAATGTAAAAAAAGAAAGAAAAACCCGAACAAACAACAAAATCTCTCTCTTCTGGATTCTTTTTATCCAATCGAACCTCTTGTTGCAGAGAACATGTCGCTTTATTCATGTCTTGTTGATAAAATACACTATTTTATTCTTTTTTCTAATCAAAGAAGGGGTTTCTAGTAGTGATAATTCTGCTCATTTAGTCGGGACCGTGCTCTCAAATCAGGGGGCTAAGATTTCTCCCTTGTCTTTTGGATTGGTGTGTTGCAGAAAAGAAGGCTAAGGAAGGAAAAGAATACACCCTCACATTACGCATGTTTCTTACATTTACTTTCCCCCTTCAGCTCTTTTCCTCTCATTTCATTTTCCTCCCATCATCATCCTCTGCAGAGTACAACTGGCTTCTCGAAGAAAAATGAAGAAACTTCCACCTGCTCTTATTATAGACCTAAACAAACTTATAAGCTTCGACCTTCTTTTTCTTTCTTCATCCTTTAGTTTACTAATTACCCATGCTAGGATATGCACGACACTTCATCTTACTCATCCAACAGCAGTCACCATTGTAATATATAACACCTTATAATGTTTAGAGCCAAAGAAAGAGTTCCTTTGATAAAAACTCTCCTGTATCGGATTAAGAGATTTTGAGTTGGAACATTGTTATGTTGCTTCGTAGTGGCATTATCTTAAGGCGGAAAAACTGCGATACAAAGAATTAAATTGGGCACTGTCGATGTATAGCTCAGTTCTCTGCAAATGGATTACACCATGGTAGGTAGGTGATCAAACCATTATCGCACTGGGCTGCATTCATCGCAGAAAGATGACAAAGTGCCAGCTGCTGCGGCGTGGAATCACATTTAAATTTATACATGCAACTCTTACATGCATGAAGAATTGCATAAGCAGTAGTTTTCGTGATTTTTATCTACSAGTAACTCAAGTTTGAAGCCTTCCGAATTAATACACGAAATAGTTGGCCGTGAGACTATTAATACGCTGTTGTCTTTTACTACAAAGAACCTTTGTAGCATCCTAAAGGTCTTCTATTTGTTTGAGTCATTATTCCTATATATACCCGTTAGATGTCCACATCAATCTGTACATCTTTCATGGACTGATGGGGTACTAATTGCGGACCAATCTAGAACTCCAGATTAAAAATTTCAGGGAATTCATAGCGCTGGGAGAGAAAAGCAGCAGACCGGACGAATCTTGATCATCTAATGAAAAGGTTTTCTTGATGGTGTAAAAATTGCATGGTTGCTGCAGGAATTCATTAATGGAATAGTAAATAAAGAAAATCTGTGGTGAGGCTAGGGGCTTTTAACGCACGTATAAAATTAAAAGAGATGGCAGACAAAGCCAGTTTACCGCTGGTAAGTTCGTTGGCAAACCAGCACATGAAGCAGTTGCTGCAGAACCTGATCCACCTCGAAAAGCGTTCCTAGGGCCATGTATAAGCTGTAGCTGCAGCACTTGAGGATAGATTGATCCTACGATAACACAGTAGGTCCCAACCGTATGATCATTCATGATGATAATGGAATCACCGGCACCGGCTTCTGATTGCCGGCCATCGGTTGAGATCAGGGATTCATTTAAAGGGGTCTGGTGAGAGCTCTGACTCAAGTCATGTGAGTGGGGTTTTAGACTTCTTAAAAGAAAGTAAATTTTAAGGCAAAGTTAGACTGATCACCATTCCACTCAAAGCATATATGCGATACATATAATTCGTTCATGCACCATCAAAAGCACTTATGGCGTCCTTTGGAGCAGTTGGTGGATCTGAACCATTCAAATGGTGGGCCAAAATCTTTCTGCTAATTTGACCTTTTTTTTTATCAACAAAAACCATATTATATGGATTAAACTTGTAAATTGTTTTGTACTATCGATTATCGAATGAACGTTCTTCTTGTACTAGCTTTGCTCATGCAAGAATTTTTCTATCTTTTCATCTAAAACGGGGTATAAAGATTTTGTTTGATTACCCATAAAAGAAAGAAAAATGCCATTTTGGAGACAAAAACATGGAAAGAATAAAGAAAAAGGGAAAAGTTTACCAACTTTGTAATAGAATAAAAGAAAAAGAGAAATAATGTTATTAGCATAACATTTTTGTGTAATATAATATTGAGTCCACTTGCTATRTATAGCATTTCCACTAGATTGATAGTCTGTTCCCGATATCACTATTTTATTCCCTTCATTTCATCGCCAAACCTAATAGTCGTTCTTTGCTTCACTGCACATTCTGATAAAACTCTCAGTCTACACAACCTTCCCTTTACCTTACCCATCCCTCTGTTACACCAGTTCTCAGGTTTTGAGCACTTCCTCTAATTTCTCTTCCCAAAAACTCCACTTTTCGTTTTATTTTTTTCTCTATTGTTTGGGGGTTCAGTATATAAGAAGAGGCTGATYATTAAGCCATGGACATTGACTTGTTGAAGTCTGCTCCTGAAGATCAGATTGAAATGATGCTTATGATGCAGATGGACAAGCTAACCGAGTTCTCAGGGGCCTATTCTGATGGCAGTGAGATGCCAATGGTGGATTTTAGTGCTCAAGGAAACAGTAGCAACAACAATAATGCTACTATGGGACAAGTTATCGAAAATTCACATGTTGCTTCCTCCGCATTCACGAACCTACCTTCAACCATATCGTTTAGCAGCTCTCCTCAAGGACATCAAGATCCTTGTGTACTTCCTTTCTTATCCAATTCGAGCTCGGCCAAGTGGAGAAACGCCTGTGGCGAATTGGCCGGTGCAAGCACATTTCCAGCTGGTTCTCAAAAGCACAATTCGGTGGCAGCAATGAGAGAGATGATATTTAGGATAGCAGCAATGCAGCCAATTCACATTGATCCAGAATCGGTGAAGCCACCAAAGAGAAGAAACGTGAAGATATCGAAGGATCCTCAAAGTGTAGCTGCACGCCACAGAAGAGAAAGGATAAGCGAGCGGATTAGGATACTTCAAAGACTTGTTCCTGGTGGAACCAAAATGGACACTGCTTCTATGCTAGATGAAGCAATTCATTACGTGAAATTCCTCAAGAACCAGGTGCAATCCCTCGAACGAGCAGCCGCGAATAGGCCGTCCGCGGGCATAGGATTCCCTGTGCCAATGTCTAGTGGGAGTTATTTACCCATGGCTGCAACAAAAGGGTACCAAGCTCAGAATGTTCAGCATTATGCGGATGCTTAGTTGATACAGCAGAGAGAGAAGGATAAAGAACTAGTTCTTAGCATAAATTCTTGCAATCTAATATAGTGATCCTGATCAATTATGGGGTTGTAAAGGGGAGCCGTTCTGGTTATCTACAAGACTCTTCCCATGCATGATGTATTTGCTAAATAAATAGTATACCGTCAATCCCATTCCTATGGTATATAACCCTGCACTGTTTACCAAATTTTCTCAATCTCCATTGGAAATWGTAGAAGCAATAATGCAATGCCCATCTCGTGTAATTAAATACTATTTTTTTCATGTTTTGAGGATGGAATGTTGACATTTCCAAATTACAAGTTCAGTGTTCCATTCGATGATTAGAAGATAACTATCTTTCTAAGGGTTTGAGGGAGGTATTGTGCAAACTATCTTTGCTTCTCATCATACTTTTTCCCTGTGAAAAGAAAATCTTGAAAGTGGCAAAGATGAGATGTCGACGAGACTTGTTTTGGAGTGTAGGGATAAATGGGATGGGACTGCCCACAAGAACAAAAATATATGAAGATTAAAATTGGGACCATTSTAGGAGTGCAATTCAATTACTGGCGTGGGACTTTGGTTGGCTCTTTCAAGGTCAAATGGCAGCACATGCTCCTTAGACCGGCTACCTGTAGGCCCAGTTCACATCTTCAGACCCACCCGGATCGGATTGTGACTYGGCACAAATTGTTATCACGAAGAAATTTTATTTTTTTAAGATGTAAAATTTGCTTTAGTGTCTTCGTTTATAAAAGCACGAGAGCAAATTGCATTAAAGAAAAAAGAAAAAAAACATGAGGAGTTGAATCTAGTTTAGTAATTGTTCGATAATGTTTTGTTTAATATATATATTCTGGTGAAATGCATAATCAAAATTAAATAAACTAGAATTTTCTAGGGTTTGCTAATATGTCCTCCCAACATCCACCAAACTCAGAGAATGAAAAACAAGAAAAAGACAAAGAGGGATGAAAAGGATAACGATAATGACAGAAAGAGTGGATTGCTTTGCTTCAACAATTCTATGACAAATTGATTACAACATATATCAACTCTATATCTTGRCGAGTTTACTATAAAAGCGATTGAATAAATAATATCAATTCTGAAAATTAACATTTAGAAATAATTTTAAATAAAAGTTTGATTTTACGAATACAATCTAAAATGTTTATCGTTGAATAGAGATAGCTACTTATTTATAATGTTTTAGAATGAACATGAGATGCATTAGCATGATAATAGGAATTAACCATAGGAGCAAAGGAAATTCAAAGGGGAAGGGGTTTTTGTCATAGATTGCACGAGATTTCCACGTGAAGGACTGACAAAATGCGGTGATCTTTTTACGACTATTTCAGACAATCGTGATGACGTCGTTCCGTCATCGTTTGACACGTGAAAGGCAATCCCTGTTGTCAACCTCCCGTCTAACGTGGCTGTGCACGTCACATTAGGGAGCTAATTAATTAATAAACCATAATAGGAATTTCTCCTAATTTAATACTTGTGCATGTCCGCGGGAACGCTGCTTGATGTTGCAGACTTGAGATGGAATCAATTGCTTGCATCCTCACCAATCGTTGTCAATACAAATAATAACAAAATTTTAAGTTGGAGTTTTATAAATAAAATAAATAACGTTTAAAGAATTTTATCAATTAATTTAAAATARTCAAATTTATAATTAATTTAAAAAGCTCCCTAAATTAGAATATTTTTTACTTTGTTTTAATTTAAATCCGACCAAATTTTAAATTAAATTCAATGTTGGGCTCATCCATTAACGGCTTGGTTTATTCCCAGCCTCCTATTCAAAATGTTATACTCTCTTATCATTTATTTTCTAAATGCAAATCAAAACATAATACATATATATTTTTAATCACCTTAACATCTCTTCTCCTTTATTTTAAAATGATCGTTCTAGAGAACTGTCTTCAGTGAAGAGTCAGAATTGCAGTTTAGCAATGAGCAACATGAACGAGTGTTACCTTCTTCTGAATAATAATTCATTTGACTCTCTTTATTGTTATCTTCATCTCAGTATGGGAAAAATCATAACAAATTATATACTTGAGATTTAAAAGATAATATTGTTAAAAAAAAAAAAAAAAGGAAGAAGAAGATAAGGTCATTGAGTCGGACAAAACAGCTAGCGGAAGGAAATTACAAAAGCATGGGGCCATCTAATCATATACGAAAACATTTGATTGTCCTAGATTTTCTTTGTGGAATTCAGTAAAATGATGTCTTAAATAATATATATAATATGGAAAATMAAGAATTAATATCTTAATATATATGATCGACACTTGATAAGAGGAAGAGAAGGGGGGTAGGTTGCCTCCCGAGGCAGGATAGGAAAATGAAGGTGTTTGTGTCTCAAGGATCATGCTTCACTAAAAGCCATTTATTCCCCTTCGTAGCGTCCAAATCTCCACCGGATCCAACCAAATCTTAGGAACATTGAACTGTTGAATACTCCAATCAAAAATTGAAAAGTGGTCAAACCCCATATTGGATGACCCATGTGGGAAGTCCCACTGAGCTCCTAACATTCTCTCATACTGGGGCGATGTTCTCCTCTTCTGTGGAAATAGAGCGTGTGACCTGTCCAAAGGTGCCACTGCATCCTTATATATGCTTCTTTGATCCATATAATTTGAAATCATATCTCTGCGCCCCCCCCCCCCCCCTTCTTTTTTTTTAATGTTTTGTGTGTATATATAAAATTTAGTACTGATTTAACAAACCCTCATAGGGTATATGTATCTATCATGTCAGTCACGTGTTATCTGCATCTTGCCAAATTCCAACTTGGAAGCATTAATGAGATCCTGGGTTTAGAATTAATGCAATTTATTATTTGATCTCATTGTCATTAAATTACGAGTTAAATATATGATCACTAAATTATCAACTCAATGATAGTACTGCAAAAAGTATTGCATTTAAAGTACATTTGTAGTGGTATGTTAGGATATTTTATGTAGGAATACATGGTATATATCAAAATAAAATTAAGAGRATGTTTGGTATGAGGAAAGAGGAATAAAAATAACTTAATCATCAGGACAAAAGAAATGTCTTTTGTTAACTAATGATGAGTTTCACGCACTAAAAGACATAAATTGTCTTATATAGCATTGCTCAATCAACAATCACCTATTCCTCCTCACTCCTTTAATCGTGATTATCCAGAACCCAACTATGGGTTTCTTCTCTTACGACTTGCCTCCGCCATCTGTACCAGATATCTCGATCTCACCGCCATTATATCCTACCAAACATGGAACATATCAATCTCAACGCCCTTGTCTTCATCGAATCTGCATCTTCTTTTGCTATGATTTTGTTCTACTCCATCTATTTTCGTCTGGGAGAAAATTACCTGATCAAGATAGTCCAAACAAATCAATGAAGTAAGATGGTTGGTTGGATTAGATCTTTGCTGGCCCATTTTGCACATAGGAAAAAGGACAACATAAATCTACATATATTGGACAAAATTGTAAATTGTTTGAAACTTGGTCAGTTTCGTCTCTTATGCTAGAAGGGACGCACTCGATTAAATTTCACTGTTCAACATTTCCTTCTTTTATTATTATTTGAATTCAGCAGTCGATGAAAGGCAGAAAGAATCATATTGTAGATCGATCAATGAGCAAGAAGAAAAAGTAAGCAGAATCGGCACCAACAACACGAAATCAGGCGATCTACTCTTCAGTAAGATAAGATCATAACCACTTGATCGAAATCAAGGAGCACGATCAATCGAGTAGCTGATCACGACGGACGTGGGCCGAGGAAATAGCACAGAAAGAGGAAATATTGCACAATGGCGGGTGTGTTTCTGAGCCACCAGCCGGCAAGAACGTTGCAAGATTGAGTACAAATAAGAAGAGACAAAACAGAGGAAAATTCTAATCAACCCAACAATTAAGCAAATTATCTTTATTTTTACGAGTTTTATCATTATTTTCAATACTTTGCTAGCTTTATGATCAGCTTTTTAGTGATAGTTGATTTCATTTRCTTTGTTATGTAATATTATACATGTTTTTCTGTAATGTTTATAATTTGAAGTCTTGTTTATTTTCTTAAGAGCATAATTTTATAGCTTTAGTAACATAATTTATAACTTTGATAGCATAATATATTAGCTTATTCAACTTGTTAACCTTTTTTTGCTTCGATTGTGTTTGTCTTTAGTGTTCTCCTTAGACTTATCTTACAAATAATTGCTTAGTTTACTTAACTTTATTAATATTCTATTTAGCATATTCCTAACTTAAACACTCTAGTTAGTAAAGTCATAATTTTACTTCACATTACTGGCATCATTCCTGCCTTAGCATGATCACTCACCTAGTTTTAGCTATCTTAGTTGCGTCTTTCTRTTGTTTGGTATTTTTGCAAGCTTATTTTTGCGTGTCTGCTTAGCTTGTTTGTCCTCTCATTGACTTGAGAAGTTCATTTGGCTAATACCTTGSATAAGAAGTTCATTTGGCTAATACCTTACACGAGAAGCTCATTTAGCTAATATCTTGATCGTAACAAACAGGTAATTATTTTTCTGGTTATTTTAGTTGATTTGCACAATTTGTGAGGGCTTACTTAAGTTAACTCAAGAACCTCACATGCGAAAATAGTTATGGATCCAATAAGCCAATTAGATAGCTAGCTGAGTGGAACTCATGTCTCGTTGTGTGAAAAAACTCAGTACGCCACAATCAGGATAGCCGATTTAGCTAGGCAATTTTCGTACACCAACACAATTGGCACTCCCTTTGGGACCTATTAAGTATTCATGATACTTCGTTTCGACCAAAAAATTATGGATAGAAATCAGAACAATCAACCCTGTTTTCAAGACAAACCTACAACTGATATATCGAAATTCCTCTCGGTCAGCGTTGCCTGAAAAAATCTGGATAGTCGATTTTTCCCCAAAAACTACTTCTAGTCGTCGAGATCCATCAACATCAGCTGATGAACAGTCGACTCCAACTTTTTTATCAACCATCCGATTTGCAATGGAGTCGTGCACTATAGGAAGATAAAATGTTGCAACGGCAGCCGTGTTTCTCGATCACCAGCTGACAAGAATATTGCAAGATGAAGTATAAATAAGAAGAGACAAAACAGAAGAAAATCCCTAATCAACCCAACAATCAAGCAAATTATCTTTACTTTTATTAGTTTTATCAATTTTTCATTACTTAGCTAGCCTATGATCAGCTTAGAAGATAATTGATTTCATTTGTTTTGTTATGTAATTTTTTTACATGTTTTTCTTTAATGTTTATGAATTTGAAGTCTTATTTGCTTTCATTTATTTCTTTCTTAGGTGTTAATCAATTATAGCTTTAGTAGCATAACTTACAGCTTTAATTGCATAATTTGTTGGCTGAATCAACTTGCAGCCTTCTCTTGCTTTAACTGTGTTTGTCTTTACTGCTTTCCTTAGACTTAGCTTACATATAATTACTTAGTTTACTTAGCTTTATTAGTATTTTGTTTAGCATATATCTTAGCTTGGTTAACTCTAGTTAGTTTAGTCATAATCTACTTCACATCTGCTGGGATCATTTCCCACTCATCTAGCTTTAGCTATCTTGGTTGCATCTTTCTACTGTTGGTATTTTTGCAAGCTTATATTTATGTGTCTAGTCAGTTTGTTTGTTCCATGATTGACTTGAGAATCTCATTTGACTAATACCTCATTTGAGAAGCTCATTTAGCTAATTTCTTGACCGTAGTAAAGAAATAA
>MEJB01000017.1:6538584-6575857 GCA_001752375.1 Rhazya stricta
TCTTGATAATGTTTATAAACTATAAACTCAGCAATCACTTTGTTACTCCGAGAAAATGGTTCAGACAGAATCTAAGGACGAGAATGATATTTTTTCTTCAAAGTTTAGTCAATCACGATGGTTGACCCCAGCCTCAATCGGAAGTGAAATGAAAAGGAAAAATATTGAAAGGCCATCTAGGGGTCTTTCCTACAAACTTCTGCTCTGTCAGGTGCCCCGAGGCCCAGACCAATATCCGTTTGAGACGCATGAAAAACAAGAATAGTATTCTGTCCGTGCCGAACATGGTTATTATCATGGTAACGAGAACTCTCCTACAAAAGGCAAGTACTAAAGAAAGTGATGAATTGCCAAACRACTTGTATTAATTTTTAACATTTATTGGGTTATAGTACGATTACAAGAGTAAACGGAAATCCCTTTTTCTTCTTATGAATCATATTTAACTTAGTTCGCTAAGTCTTTTAAATAGAAAGAATTGAAAGTGTTTTCGAATTTTATACTGTTCAATTTGATAAAAAAGTTTAATTTTTTCCATTAAAGTAAAGTGTTTAACACTCATATGATTCTATAATAGAATCGTCATGAAACATGAGAACAACCGAGGAGTTATAGTACGCAATCCAATAATTAAAGTTATGAGAAATAAAAAAATTAAAATAATAATAAATATAAAAATTAGAATTAATATTCATCATATAATGATTTTTATTATTAAATCGAACTTAACTATCATAAAAATTTCTCCATCTCAACCATTCTCAGGTAATTGAGAACGTGATCATCATTTAAAATTGGCTCGTCACTTTTTCCACGGTGAATTATAACCAGAAAGTCTTCTCCCTTCTGGCAGATTTCTGACTTGTCCAAACATAGATCTCATTTAACAATGAATCACGATATGTACTTTTAGATCCCAAAACCTAAAATGATTTAATGTTTATATTCTTTGGTCTAAACTGCATACCATTTGTTTGGAAGATTAATKCTCTAGTGTTGAAATGTTGTTTATGCACATTTAATTAATCCCATATGTCCTAACTCAGATAAACAATCAACTAACCATCGTTGGACTTTGGATTCGTTTCTAAGTTAATAAAATTCAAATTTCATGATCTTACCAGGAACCCACATGAATATGACTAATTCCACTTTAGTAAATCCCAATTGTCTAAATTGCAATCTGGCAACAATATAAATATGCGAGCTCTGTTCTTGATTTTTGTAATAGATTAAGGATAAAGTTTGAGACTTAGACGTAAAACCGCAACTTCCTATACCCATTCATAATTAGTAATCCATTGCTTCTAAGCTATGGCTATGGCTGCAGCTGATGAAATATTCTGCGAAAACCATTTCGTTTTGAAAGCAGCAGAAGCTGGGATCTCTGATCTCTTTCGTATCTTCTATTCATCTGATTTAGAGAAGAGAGACTTCTTTGATGTCTCGGATGAAGCAGAAGTGCTCTTAGGCCTTCGCCGGCGATGGCTCATCTTTGTCTCTGTTGTACTGCAAAAGCTCTTCATTCTATTGCGAAAACCCATGGCTTGGATAGGATCTAATCTAGAGCTGTGGCTCAATTATCCAACAGCCAACGGTGGCTATGCTTGGCTTCTCTTCAATTTTCTCACAGGTATATTCAGTTTCCGCGTTCTCTTCTACCCTCTCCTTACACTATATCTGTAGTATGTAGGAGAGCGGTCTTGAAAATGTATTCCGTTGTAAGAATAGAACCGCCTGCTGCATGCATGCATTCAGAAATTTATCACGAATATTGTTCTTGTCTGAGAGGGAGTTTCTGTCAGGCTCTAGATGTTTACAATCTAGTACTAGAATAAGGTTCTGATCGAAAAAGGGGTCTCGTTTTCTAACTTCTTGATATGGAACAAGTTATTCAAACGTTTCTAATCTTAATATCAAAATGAGAATTCATCCTCCTCGTTGAGTTTGATGTCAATTACAGCAAATTTTATCGTTTGCTTGTGTATAAAATTTGCAGGAAGGTTGGTGAAGCCAGACAGTAGGTCAGCAACATACAGCTCGTTGATAGGACATCTTGACACCCGAGTGGATTTAAACAAGAACATCAAAGCTAATGACAAGCGCTACAGTGCCGCTTTATCCATCATGGCAGCAAAATTGTCCTACGAAAACGAAGCCTTCGCCCGATCTGTAGTGGAAGACCACTGGAAGGTACTTATGTTTCTCTAATCTGGAGATCAATCTCTCTTACATAACAGTGATCTCCGCGATCAAACCAATTCGCTAAACCAATTCCTTTCTWTCTCACAGATGCAATTCTTGGGCTCTTTCAACTTCTGGAATGGTTAGTAGCAGTTTTCTTCTCCTTAATTAAGGGCATTCCCTCTTTCGTGGAACAATCAAAATATAATAATTCTGTCGGCATTCATTGTCATTGACCTACACAAGTAAGGTTTAATGCGTATTATATTGCAAATTTAGGAAACCGACAGTTCAACTTCCTTTTTTAAAATTTTCCTTCATCAGCTTCCGAAGTCCTAGCCCTTGACCAAACCAGGCTATATGGGGAAGTACACAATGCTAAAATTTGCTTGAATAAGAGTTGGAGGTAGCTGATTAGCTAATTAGTATAAACATGATTAATGAGAAGTTTGGATAATGTGATATTGGCGATCACCTTGAAACGAGTAATAAGATCCATCCGTTGGTTTAGTGACGTGAATCCATGAAAATTATGATATTACTATAGCGAAGCATGGTATATTTTTGGGGTCAAATAAATAGTATACCCAACAATTGACTCTACTCAATATCACTATATGTGATTCACGAAAGTGACATATTGATAATATATTCTTATTTTTCATACATTGGTGAGTGAGACGTGGATGGAAATTAACATCCTCATCTGGTAAGAAATACATTTTAATGAATTGATCAGTGAACTTACATCATTAACGTAATTTTTATTGATTGATAAATTTTTGGTATTGATTAGATATTATTATGTAAAGTTAGAAAACCATTGACAAATCGACAATTTTTTTGACATTTAATTAGGTTACGAGTTGAAAAAATTGGATCTGGAGGTGCAATTTGAGATTTTTTCTGCACTTGAAGCTTGATCTTTTATAGTTGAATCTCCCATTGAATTGGATGGCATTTTTATGTTCGTAACAAATTGAGATTGAAAATAGAAAACGAACTTTAATTTGRTTAACATTACTTTGAACTGATGAGATGTTATTCAAACATTGACAGATTACGAAGAACAATACACAACACAAGCCATCATGTTCCAAGATAAGAAAGCCGATCCTAACCTAATCGTGGTTGCCTTTAGAGGGACGTCGCCATTTGATGCCGATGATTGGCGGACCGACCTCGACCTCTCATGGTATCATATCAACGGAGTAGGCAAAATTCACGCTGGGTTTTTGAAAGCTCTAGGTTTACAGAAGAACAAGAGCTGGCCTAAGGAAATCGAGCTTGGCATTGGCTTAAAACACTATGCTTACTACTCTGTAAGGCAAGCTCTGAGAAACTTACTGAAGGACAATAAGGAAGCAAAGTTCATGGTCACAGGACACAGCTTAGGAGGGGCTTTGGCAATTCTATTCCCTGCCATTTTGATTTTGCATGAAGAGAAACAACTGTTGGATAGGATGGAAGGAATATACACTTTCGGACAGCCTAGAGTTGGGAATGAACAATTTGGAGAGTTTATGAAGGAGAAGCTTAGAGAATACGATGTCAAATATTGTAGATATGTCTATTGCAATGACATGGTACCCAGGTTGCCATATGATGACAAGACTCTATTGTTCAAACACTTTGGCCCATGTCTTTACTTCAAYAGCTGCTACGAAGGCCAGGTACAAAATCTCTCTTTTTCTTGAATTCGAAAAATCCCTCAAAAYGTTTAGAAAATCTTTTTCGAARTTAGCATTTTAAGTAAGAAGTTATTCTTTTTGCKAAYGATATATKTCRTTTTTCCAACATGAAATGCAGATACTAGAAGAAGAGCCAAACAAGAATTATTTTTCGCTGCTGTGGGTTTTGCCCAATATTCTAAACGCAGTTTTTGAGCTGATAAGGAGTTTCTTTCTTCCATTGATGAACGGTGAGGAGTACAGTGAAGGCCTTTTCTTGAAGYTCTATAGGTTGTTGGTAGGGTTGATACTTCCAGGATTAGCAGCCCATGCTCCCCAAGACTATGTCAATCTGACCAGACTCGGGATCTTACCCTCCTCTCCAACCACGGCAGATCTCAAAATAGACTGATACACTTCTCCAAATTTAGACATGCTTTACGTAAAGAAACAAATTAATTGGTTGTACAAAATGTACCACCATACTAGAAAAGATTTTATCATATAGTTTTGTTGGTGGTTTTTATCAGTTAATATCTCTATCTTTTCATTGAAATTTTATAAGAACATAAATTTCTATTTTTTTATTTAATCATCTGATATTTAAAATTTTTACCTCCAATTATTCCGAATTTGAGTAAGGAATGATCCCTATAAAGAGCAGAGCTCTACTAATATTATTTACAAGATTCACAATCTTCAAACTTGAGAAATATCAAGTTCTTTACAGCTTAGGATCAACAATCAACAATGCCCTTGTCCATTGTTTGATTACGATTGGTTTTGAAATTCAAATATCATTCATAATTCTTGCTCTGATTTGACTGCTTGTGTTGAGGTTTTCGCTTTTGGCGTGGAAACTAATCAAAATTTGTTATTTGAGTCAAAAAGCATCAGTAACTTGGACTAAAATTCAAATCCTTGATAAAGCATGAAGAAAAAGAAGCTGAAAAGAGAAAAGAAGACAGGAAAAGTAACTACGAACCCAAGAGCTTAATTTCAGGGTTCTCTGCCGAGGCAATGGATAGCATGACAAGATCAATCAAGCCTCTAGTTAGTAATTACTCTCCCAGTCTCAAAATATGGTGAGTTTCTACCGCATCAAAAGTATGGTGAATTGGCGGGCATGCAGGAGGTCATAATATATTGTACAAATAGCGGGAGGTAGGGCGGTTTGACCGGCACGAAACCAGGCTGTCTAGCTAGTGATGGTTTGGACAATGGACTTATAGCTCGTGCCACGAGAGACTTTTCATTTATTTTTCTCTCTCCGACATGTCAATTGCTAATAAATATGCCTGGAGATCGCACCAGGAGATTTTTGGTCTTCTTTCTGCTGCATTTATTTCTGAATTTGCCTTACACACCAGGAAACTTCAATCCTACTAATGACTCACCCAACCAAACTACTCCCAAGAATCTAAATGCTTGTTTGTTTATTGAGGATCAAGAGTGATACGTTGGATTCTTTTACCATATTCTTACATACATACAAGAGTGATATGTAAATTTTGAAAATGAAATGTSAAAAAATGGATGAGGATAATCCATGCAAATTACAATTAAATATTTTATGTCCCAAGGACGTTACTTTACGTCCAAACATGGATGGTGCTAGAAAATTATTAATAGAATTAATCATTTTATATAATATTAAATAAATGAGACATATTTTTGACTCCTCCACCTTCATTCTTTTCTAACTTGATTAACTCTCATTTTTAGAGATTAAAAATAAAAAGAAAATCTCAGCACAAGTAATCACATGGGTACAGTTAGAATCTAGAGTCGACCCACGTTAGCATTAATGGTAATAGAAATTTCCCCCTCAAAAAAGAAAAAAAAAAAAAGAAGAAATTCTCGGGAAAGAGAAGGTCCCAAAAATTGAAAGCAGAGAGTATCTAATTTAATTGTTCTAACGAAGACACAGCATCATGATTATGACACCCTCTCCAATTTCTCCATCATTCTCAATCTCCAAAAACCACTGTCCTTATTAATACTATACTCTCATCACTACTGTCGATTCTGCTCATCTTCTCATACTACTAGTATATACTAGCTATRTCTTCTTATGAAAGACACAAGCCATTCAAGCCAATCATAAAGGTGGTCACCATTGTCATCGTTACATTTTATATAGGATACTACCAGTTGCAAATGTAGGTGGGTTTTCATATTTTCATGAAGTCAAACTAGAATGCATTTCTTGAAAATGCAGGAGCTCCCTGCTGCTTCGGGCTTCAGACGCCGGGATGTTAGCCCGGATTCTGTGATTTTCACTGCAGATTCCAACTTCAGTCTTTTTTCTTCTACTTCTGCTAGTGTTGACCGTTGCTCTTTTGCCTCTGACATTCATGATCAAGACTCCCTTGTCTCCGATATTTCTCAAGTAAGGACTTTCCTTGCTATTTGTTCTTTCATGCGCATGATATGTTCGCATGCCCATTCTTTCTTAAATTTATTTCTGGGATTGGAAAATGATGATGAATTTAGTGTCTTGTTCATTGATGGTAGTGATGAAAAAATGGAACTTTTGCCCTTTCTGTAGTCTGAAAATTTCTTCTTTAGATTTGTATGGTGTGAATAGTTGAAATCCTTCATTTTGAACTAGCATTTGGCAGGGCATGAATTCCGTGAAGGTTCAGCTTCAAGTGGTGGTCCATGTGCAGATCCAGATCCAAACAAAGTCACAGTGCGTAACAAGAATAGCAGCCACCTTTCCAGCAGGAGAGGAAATGCTAAAGGTACTCTTTGGTAGTCATACGCCTCTTTAAGTTTCTGCTCAGCCAGCACTCGCAGACAAAATTCACATAGATTTTTTAAATTTTGGTCGACTATCGCTTACAGACTGACTTGAGGTTTCTTTCTTGTACTCATAATGCACAGTTCAAGATGTAGAAAACAGTGAGGCTGAAACAGAGGACGAAACTTTAATCCTAGATTCAGCAAGAAGCTCTTTCTCTCAAGCTCTTAAAGGTACTGTTTCTAACATCGTTGCACGACTTAAAATGCCAAAAGGTCCAGTTGGAAATTGATCTGAATTTTCTTTCTTTGTGGGATTTGAAAGTAGAATGTCAAGATAGGAGGTTGAGATCCGAAGCTGTATCCAAGAAACCAGATAGGCCAAGGCCTGCTTCACTAGATCTGAATAATTCTTTAGTCAATGCTGCAAACTTTTCGCCTCGATTTGGAGTAATGAAAAAAACATCCTGCACGACTCGCCGGACTGGCACATTTCCTAGCCCCGGCACACCAAATTACCGGTACCCAAGTGTTGGAGCTCAGAAAGGTTGGAGTTCAGAACGGGTGCCACTGCATAATAATGCGAACAGGAGGCATGTAAATACTGCATTGCTGCCTTACAATAATGGTAGGGCATTGCCTTCTAAATGGGAGGATGCAGAAAGGTGGATTTTTAGCCCGGTATCGGGAGATGCTCAAGTGAGGCACTCAATTCAGCAGCCACAAAGGCGACCAAAATCTAAGAGTGGGCCCCTTGGACCTCCCGGGATTGCTTACCATTCACTTTATTCTCCTGCAGCGCCTATGTTAGAAGGAGGTAATGTTGGGAATCATATAGCAAATTCTCCATTTTCAGCCGGAGTAATGGTTGCAGATGGATTATCAATTCGATATGGTAGCTATATGGCTGGAGGAAGTTTCTCAGCATCTGTAGAACCTTGCATGGCGAGGTCAATTAGTGTACATGGATGCTCTGAATTGATCAGCCAATCATCATTGCCCAATCATCAAGGTTACACGCCAATCTCTTGTTGTTTTTTAATTAACACGAACTATAATCTCTTTTTATATTCTTAGGGCTCTCTGTATTTGTTTGTTTTTAATTCTCTGTCCTTTAGTGTATAAGTAACAACATTTTAATTGATCAACCATAGCGGCTAGTTGATTATCAGTAATGGTTGTGACTTTGGACAATCATAAGATGAAATTCTCGAATCTTTTTCTTCATAACTGATATCTCTCTCTCTCTCTCTCTCTCTCTCTCTCACAAAGATGCGAGAGCAAAAAGTTCTTATTCAATTAGTAGGAACATTGAATTACTGTGTTTCTTTTAATATGCCAGGTTTAGTCCTGGACTTTTATCGCTTATGCATGTGTTGACATTTCAGAGCTGTAAATTCTATTGTGATGATTCTTTCTAGTTCCCATTTCTGATGGGTTTTTGTTGCTGGATTTCTGGTACAGATGAAAAACTTGAAGGCATGCAATGTCCAACCTCTGACATATCTACCACTGTTTCAAGAAGGGACATGGCTACTCAAATGAGCCCCGAGGGTAGTCCACATTCATCTCCAAGGCGGCAGTCTTCATTTTCTCTATCAACTCCTTCTATCTCACCTATTGTGGAGTTGCAGAGTGTTCATTCCTCCAAGCCTGAAATCAGGGATGTGCAAGTTGATGAACGGGTAACTGTCACTAGGTGGTCCAAGAAAAACAGGGTTCGAGTGCCTGGGAGGGGCTCTGGAAGTGCTGATGACTGGAAAAGGAAAGCTGTGGAGATCCGTTCAGCTGGTTGGGATGTTTCAGAGACAGCTAAAACTATCTCAAAGTGAGCAGTTGTCCTTGGCCTCTTTCAGCTTATAAAGTAATTTGGTAGTATATTTCTTTGGTGTTATTAAGTGAATGGAAGCCACTGAATAAAGTAYATAAACCGCAAAGAGTACTAAAGAGGAATGACCAAAAATGGGTAAAATACTATTTTGGCAGTTTGAAGTATTAATCACAGAAAATGGACTCGAATAAACTTGAGAAATTTGGCTATTTATTTAATTGAATGTCCTCAGATCCTTAAATATATAAGGTTGAGATCTCCATAATCAAGTTRCTCCAAGCCTCTTTCTTTTGTAAAGGCAAATTTTCTGCAAGATTCTTCTGCCACGGCATGATTTGGAAATAGCCATTCTAAAGGTGCTTATCATTTCCTTTTAATTGCAATGGCTTAGAGCCATTGTTTTTGCAATATACTGTCTCAACTCTTGCATGTCCTGATCAGCATAAGTCTTGTTTAATGGACGCATTGACAAGAGTTATCTTTCTACTAATTTGATAAATTTTCATCAGGTATTGATCACTGTATGTCTCAAGCTGCATATTAATTTCAGGCGACTTGTTGATTTTGCAATGCTTATTTTTTTTCTTTGTTCTTTCTTTTTCCTGTTCATTCCTCTGAGTTATTCCTCTCCACTGTAGTTTCTTCATTGCTGAGTATGTTTGCATGGTATTGGTTTTCATAGTATATGCATCTAATTATCTCTCTATGTTRTTCCTTGTTCATAACGGCATTTATTATCTTCATTTTCATTGATAGTGATAAACATTTCAGGATAAAAAGGGAGGAAGCAAAAATTACCGCATGGGAGAACCTGCAGAAAGCAAAAGCTGAGGCTGCAATAAGGAAACTGGAGGTTTGTTTCCGTACATGTCTTCCTTCAAGTTCCTAGTGCATTAAATAGTCATCCATCAAATTCTCAAATATTCTTTGCTTTACTTGCCTTCTTTATGAAAAAACTGCTATTTCTTGGCTAGATCATTGGGACCTGAGTTGAATTAACTCTGCTTTTAGATTGGAGAAGATCCATGTATCCTTCTTTTTCTGTCCTTGTTTTTTGTTGTTGAATTGCCAAGTTCAGTGATTTGTAACATTTGCTTATTCTCTCTATGTAATATTGGCTTATGACATTTAAGTRTCAGATAAATAGTTCTTAAACTTGTCAAGGAAGATTTAGATTAACAAACTTAGCTGATTCCTCTGTTTCTAGATATGAAAATGAACAAAGAAATCTAATGCTGAATGTGACTGCAACCAATGCACGAGAAATTGTTGTGGGTTGCTGATGGGAGGGGGTTGTGCTTACTGCTTAGCGGTGGAGAAGCAGGGCGAGTTTTTCTCACTATTGGGTTCAAATATTTAGAGTCCTTCAGTTAAATATTATAGGTGCCAAAGTTCCATCTTCAAACAAAAAACCATCTTAACCAATTTACTAATTGATTTAGAACGAAATTGTCTTAGACCATTTGAAATGAAATACTTGAATTTGGCACGCTATTATCAGAATGTGGATCGTTTGGTTGTCTCTATTATCTTTGTTTCTGATTAATAGTTTACTGTGAGCTCACTTGTGAAATATTCCAGATGAAATTGGAAAAGAAGAGATCTTCATCCATGGACAAGATTATGAATAAACTTAGATCAGCGCAAAAGAAGGCCCAAGAAATGAGAAGCTCAGTTGTGGTCAACCAGGCACATCAAGTTGCAGGAACCAACCATAAGGCCCTATCTTTCCGTGGGACTCGCCAAATAGGTTCCTTCAGTGGCTGCTTCACCTGCCATGCATTTTAATGTATTGAGCTGGTGTTTTTGGTGGTCTCAGCATCATATCTCAGGTACTTGAATTTTAAACCCCATCTTCTCTCGTCACTCCTGAAATTTGAAGGTCCAAAAACTAAAACAAWATTACTTGCTATAGCTGTTGCACTAGCTTGTGATACCTGATGTAGCGACTCATATAGTTGAATGTTGAAGGGTTCTGCTGCATTTTGAGAGCATTTGCTTTAAATGTAGCTTTTCCTACACATGTAGCAGTAAAAAGAACAGAATACAGTTTTCATCTAATTAGGTCTCCGTCAAATCTCTCTGATAAGGTCTTTGAGAGAGAATCGCTTGTATCAGAGGTACACGAGGTTGTACAATACGAGTACGAGGGTTGCTTATGGCCAGCACAGTTTTGTTGCTCCATCTTTGGAAAATTCCTCTGCTGATTTCTGAGATTCAGATTCCAAATTGATAAAAGCTGTATTTGCCTCGGCCAATAATTTTACTGTGGCTATAATTCATATCCATAACATATTTATCAAATGGCTGTGTTTTCTTGAATGTAATATTTTACAACATCATGTATGGTGTAACTTTAGCGTGGTGAGGGGTAAATAGTGTATAAGATTATTGCTACAAGCGCTTGAACCAGTACTGCAATTCATCAATGTTTTCGGACTTGTCTATTTTCCAACCTCAATTTCTTATGATGGTATATGTATTTTCATATGCTAATTTCAACCTCAATTTTGTAAGCAAACCTTAAAATCATCAAGCTGATTTCGCATCAGCCAATGTCATGCATTCACAACTACAAAATGTTCTCAAGAGTTCAACAGCAATGAAATCTGACTGCTGATCAGATCCCCCRGTAAAGAAAATAAATAGATATATGGACAAATTCATCTACAAAGAAAAGAACCAGAAGATTAAATAAGGATCTTAGATATATAGAWTGGCAGCAACATCTCTCTCTTAGCCACCAAATGAGTTATACACAACAGTGGAACTACGGAGACATGCTATCAAGGAGATTCAAGAAGAATTCCTAGAACTGAAAAAAAAAAATACAAGAGGGAAAATCAGCATTAAGGAAATCCCTTGCCTCTCTAATAAACCATGTAACMTAATATTTCCTATAAGAATAGCAGTACAGTATGTATGGAACTCAGATCTACACATGTAAAATTGTTCAAACTATATTTGACAATGCTCTCTAGCCATGATACAGGATGTATCTATCGAACTCAGAACTGTACAGGTAAACGAAGGAATGATCTAAATACAAGTCGTTTCCAAAATTTCTCCAATATGAACTTCAGATTCTTGTGCATGAATCTGCAGGCTCGGCTGAAAATTTGTTGCCAAAGATTGGTCAAATGTGAAGTGGGGAATCTCAGCTGGTCTAACAGGAGGCGGACTGGAGACTTGAATGAACTATGTACAGTATTTGCATTTAGCAAGTCCGTGCCTTCTTCAGTTGTGTCAGTCAGTCTCATATAGACTCCCAATGGGACTTAACTACCAATATGGTATCCTACTAACATCCTTAAACTGTATTTATGTATACAATGGATCATGCATAACGTGCCTTTAGCTTACGCAAAAGGTCTAAAGTCTCTTTATAGGAAGGATCAGTACGGCTGAGAGGCTTGCAAGAATTTACATGGTCTGTTGATTCCAATACCTGCAGCAGAATATGGAAAATAAAAAAAACAAAGCAATTAGCCATAGGCATACACATTCCAGCTGATGCAATTTTTAATATCATTATCAACAAGAAAACCCAATAATTTAAGTTCTCCTACAGATAAAGAGGACAAAAGATTATAAAGACCATTATGCTTTCACATTGAAAACATCATCCTGTTTTTATTACCAAGAAACAAAATATAYTTTGCCTATTTCCGAAATAAACCTGTATCATACCCCAAGTTCTATCCACTCCGATAAGTTTACCTATCGAGTAAGACAAATGGGTGTAATATCTTATACAAAGATGAGGACCCAAATATTTTTTTGCTTAAATCTAGAGTAAGAGAATCCTAACAATTGAACCAGGCTAGTTATTTTACTGGTTTCCATGAAAAAGAATATTAACAAATAAGTGCAAGTCAGATACATGCACCGGTGCTCAGATTTTTCCCTTATTTATTCCAGAACCACCATGTACAATGAATTGGTAAAACAAAATGCACGGTCAATTTACTTAACCAGTGAAACGAAAAGACGTCAAAGAATGTTCCAAGAGATATGTATAACTGTAGCAAGAAGCAACCAGATTCGCGCAACTTATTAGACACATCCAAATAAAAGAATAAGACAGTATATGAAATATTAATGTCTGACGTACAACAAGTTGACCAAATCCAGGATAAGCTGATTCAATAGGTACAATTTCCACCCGGAAGGCCCAACCTCCATATCCTTCAACAATTGGTGTGACTTTGGTCTGTAAATCAGAAATACCGTTCAAGAACAGAAATCCTGTGGCTACATAGCCTGCCAAGACATTGGAAACAATTGACTAAGCAGAAGTATTACCTCACAAAAGCTAAGGACTTCAAGCATGCCTTTCTTATGCAAATCACGAACAAAATCATTAAGCTCCACTAGTCTTGGTGATCCACTTCTTAACTCTCCGATCTAGGCACAGAAAGAACAAACTTACTTAATCATCAACCTAACGCAGGATATCTCATCATTTGGAAAACTAAGCAGCAAAAAGGAAAGAAGACAGCTACCACTGTCACRGTTCCGGGGGGACAGGTGAGAAAAGAAATCAAAATCACAAGTAGATACTAACAGTTGGTGCAGGGCGAAACACAAGACCCATACGCCAAGGCATGTCCGCAAGTTTGCTGCCAAAATGTGGACAACTATAGAATACCTGAAGCCCAAATAGGAAATGGAAAATTGAATGAACATCGCAGAAGAGAACAGTGGAAAGGTTACATACAACTAGAAGCACATTAACTTAAGCAAAAAACATACAACTCCAATGGTGTTCTTAACAAAGTCCTCGTTGTTTKCTGCTTTTGCTTGATACAACATCTGCTTTACAACGAGGCCTCCCATGCTGCAATAATCGAAAATAGTATCAAAATGATGAAGGAATTCTTAGACTCGAGCCTAAAAAGACCCATATAGAGAGGAGCAAAACATTGACACAAAATGCTACCACACAGGTATTAGTTTGGGTAAGTAGACATCAAATGAAGCATGTTCATGGCTCTAAAAATTTAGTACACTGCACAATCAAATTATTTTCCAGCTGCAATTTCTGAGAAATTCCAGTTAGAATTCGATCCCATTGGTAGAAAATAGTCTAGAGCATGACTATAGAGCCAACATTCTTTAGTATGCATCCTGATTCTGCACACAAATTCCTAAACAGGCTTCAATCTGCAAATGTAAGGGTGACCTTCTGTAAGCACTCTCCTAACTGAAAACCTGGGTCAAGTTTCTCTGTTGTCTCCACATATGAAATCCTTGGACACCTAATTATCTGGACCTAACTACCACATGGAATGGCAAGGGTTTCTTCAGTTGATAAGACCTCAATCTTGAATGTTGATAGGCATTTATTCGTCAAAAGCCCCAAAACAGGCTATCTTATTGRCAACTAAGGTAGACCTTTTTCTTGCTAYTCTCCAAAAGTTTTCGCCCCAACAGATTAATTGAATTTGTACATCAAATTTCTTTCTCTTTGCGCCATCAGCTTTATCAATCCTTTAACGAAAGTTGGTGCAGCAATACAGTGCAATATTTCAAGAGAACACTAGCCAAATGCTGCATAAGGATCCTGTAATTTGGTTAATGAGAAATTGTACTCRGGAAGCATCACAGCAAATTGCCTTAAATATATACTTTATGAGCTTTGGGACTAAAAACCAGAACACTGATAGCAAAGCAGATTACAACAAATTTGTCCCTGCATGAAGTTATTAACTAAATAATGGAATTGAGAATGACTGTCACAGACATAGGTTCATATTTATTTAATGCAATTACAAAGTAAATCCATGTGAACCAAAAAAAAAAAAAAAACAAAAAATATCAGTCTCACAACATCAATGATAATGAAACAGACCTGTGAGTTACAAATATGACAGGTCGATCACCGATACCTGCAGCTGTAAGCTTCTCCAATAACATTGAGCTTACTTCCTGAAAAATTAGCAAGACAGAAAAATTCAGGGACGCTTTCAGGCATCGTTTGGCACTGACACAGAACATTGCAAGGAATATCTACATAGGAGATCACTTCTCTTCTGGTCTCTAGTGCGTAAGTGCACAAATAAGCAGAATTGTTGTCATCAAAATCAAATAAATGACCCAATGAAGAATAGATGAAGAGCAAAATGGTAACCAATGCATTTGCAAGCAAGGACACTGAGATGGGAACTGGACAATTTCCAGCCTAACGTATACATGTGTTTAATTTTGCTGCAGAACATCAGATGAAAAAGTACCACAAACCTGAAGYGGTAAGCTTGCCCCAGACCACTGTGTAAGATTTGTCTGCATTGAAATTTGTCAAAGGTCAGTTAATACAAAAATGACGTCAATTTTATAGAATAGAAAATTACATTAAAATGAGAAAGAACTCCATATTCCCCCCCCCCCCCCCAAAAAAAAAAAAAGGCTATTTTTTAGTGAAAAGTCAAAGTAAATCAATGTAAAGGACTTTCCTCAAGCTTTTTCATGAAGAAGAGAGAAATAGAAACAGACCTTGTATCTGAGACTAAACACACGTGCATCAGGAAAATCTGCTGGAAGCCACTCCCCTGGCCAAAATGTTCCTTGTTTCCCAGCCTCTTCATCAATCTTCTCCACAAGGCCAGACTTAGTTGAGTACTTGTCGTCAGATAACCGCCAGCTTTTGAAGGGCCCACCACGCAAACCATGGACAAACACAACATCAAAAGGAGGAACATCTGAGTGAGAGCAGCTTTCAGATCCTGACGTAGAAGTTGAAGAGTTATCATTCTTAAGAGCTTCACTTGAAGGTCCATGCTCCATTTCAGTATAATCATCATTGAGGGCTGACGATTTATCAGCAGAGTTGGGTGTCACTTTATCCATACACTTCCAATGCGGTCGTTCTGGATTGATCAAATAAATCATGTCAGCGTAATGATTGCAATCCTTATTTTCATTCGAGAGATTGCCACSAGGAACATCCCCATTAACAGAAYTTCTGGTAGCTTGAGAATTGCAGAGTACATTTAAAAGTGTTGCCCTAGCATAACTTTGAATTTTAAGGTCATTGCAACCAGGAATCCTCCCATTTGCACATTCCTCAAGCCATTTACACCAAGTTTCATCGGCCACAATGACTTTCTGGACCTTTGGAAGAATAGAAAGAACAGTTAGCAGCCTCGCTGCATGCCTCCGAATGTGAGCTGTAGGTGGAACACGTAAACTCGAGGAATCGTTATTATTGGCAACAGAAGATTTACCAGGATCTGCTGAGACCCGCTCTTGCACCTCAAGGGCTCGAGATGCATCATATGCTTCGATGGCAGCAAGTTGCTCATAATCATCTTCTAACAAAAGGCGTCTAACCAAGCACAGGACCCCATAATCAACAAGTTTTTGTTGACAAAAAGAATCTTCAGAACAGATTTCTGCCAATGCTTTAATTCCTTTTAAGGTGGCCAATGCAGAATCTGCTGCATCGATATTTGGTGTTTTGTCTTTCTTTAGATTTTTAAATGCTCCTGCAAAAGGTTCAAGAGAAAGAAGATCTGCTAAAGGAAAACTATCTTCACTCTCAGTCACTACACCAAGTTGTTTCCCTGCTAAATTAACGACTGCAATAGCCAACTGGTTTGCAATCTGTGTGGCTGAAACTATGTTTGACTGATCAATTTGTGTCTGCAAGAAGATAAAATAATTACTGAGACCCCATTGTAAAACATTRAAAGAGGAATTTACACATGCAATTCCAGCAAAACCATGAAACACTCCATTGTAGTTTTAAAAAGGGAACACCCTTCAATACCTTCACTTTATCATTTCTAGGCTGAGTATTTCCTTTATTTAGCATGCTTTTCCTGGAACTCAGAACATCCGTCAGCAACATACTTAACCATCCTTGAGAAATAGGTACAGGAATTTACACATGCAATTCCAGCAAAACCATGAAACACTCCATTGTAGTTTTAAAAAGGGAACACCCTTCAATACCTTCACTTTATCATTTCTAGGCTGAGTATTTCCTTTATTTAGTATGCTTTTCCTGGAACTCAGAACATCCGTCAGCAACATACTTAACCATCCTTGAGAAATAGGTACAGAAGATGGGCCATAATCTTCAAGAATGTGCGAGAGTATAGTTATTGCAGAAGCCCGTATCATATCAGAGGAATGTTTTGAAAAAACCACAGGAAGAAGAACGGCAGACCACTTTTGGCTTTCTTCAATAGACATATGTAGCTCTCCACGACAGAGTAATTCCAAAGCCTTCGTCAATGATTCTTGTACAGATTTATGTTTTACTGTCTGTTTTGCAGTTTCTCTCATCAAAGGAAGCCCCTTCTCCATTACAACCTCCCTTGCATCAGAGCTCCTCTCGATAGAAACTAAAAATGCAGACAGAGCCACTTCAGCTAAAGGTATATCTTGAATTTTACTTGCATGATAAGCCGTTGAAAGAAGACTGGATCCCCAGTCAGAAACAGACTCATTTAGTGGCAGGTTTCTATCCTCTAAAAGCAGGCGAGCAACCAAACTACCATGCCACTTCACAGATCTCTCAGGTGCCACGAGAGCAGTCATAACTGCTTGCCCATCTCGATCCAGTTCTTGAATATGAGATCTATTTACTTCTGATGCCATTGCCCAGTTGGCCAGGGCCCAAGCAGCAAAAGGCACAGCAACATGTTCAGAATGCAAATCATCCCAAAGCCCAGGGATGACTGCAGATGACAACCTTGCTTGTGCAGGAAAACTTTCATTTGCTTTGTTAAAGGAAGTACTTTGGGGCATGCTTTTAATCGTCTTAATGTCACTCACATCAGAATGCTCCATTTCCATTAACCCATTAGTTCTTGAAAGGCCTAAAACTGTTGTGCCTTCAAGAATCTTGATCCCAATACCTTTCATTCCTTTTCCACCTTGGTCATCCTCACCCTCAGGTGGTTCATCCCAATGGATTCCTCCTTCCTCAATAACTTCAATAGCTGCTGCAATATCTCTCATTTCAGCATTCTTTGGTAGCAATGGTTTAAAGAAAGCTTTATCTGCACTTTGACAATGTGAAGTGATGACATCCATAATAGCAGCAACAAGCATGCTCCTACCCTTCAAAGAATCAGAAATATCGAATGAACTACGTCTCTTTTGCTGCTTCACAAAAATTCAGTATATTAATCACCCAGAATAACCGGCAGTTCAAGAAGGGAAGCAAARGAAAAGAAAAAAGCTAAAAACCCAAAACAAATTTACAAAAAATCATTTGACAATTATAAAATCCCACATAAGAGATTCAATTATGCACTAGACTTTTGAGCTCCCTCCACATCGTATGAGCAGTACCGACTTATTTAACACTCAAGATTGAAAAACAAAATCAACATAAGAAGGTGATTAAAAAAGGACAGTTTCATGAGCTATAATCCTCGAGGACATGATAGACCACTTCATTATGCACGCTCAGGAGAAAAATCATTTTGTTCTCAGGGGCTTTGGACGTTCACAATCCAACACTAYTCTCTCGATATTAATACGATCTAGAGGAAAACATTATAATGCTCAAGAGCATAATACAGTGTAGACAACTCCAACACCAAAGTTCCAATTTTTAGCAACCAAATTACATGCATCATGGAAAAGAATATCTCTTTCCCTTTCGAATGTTCAACTTTGAAATCAACAGTTTCTCTGAATTAAAACGTCAACTCCATTCAAACTTAATGCATTTCTTTATTTTGACAYTCTAATTTCTTCCAATTAAATTAAGCATGACAATAAGTAAGAAAGACTCACATTCTTCCGGGGCTGGGCGGAGAAGATAAACCTAAGTAAATGTGGAACCGCATGAGGTCTCCCAAAAACAGCCTCACAGACATTAGGATCAGCTACCAAAAATGCTAAAGCCCTCGCCGCCTCAGCCTGTGTCCCCAAATTATCCCCAGAAACAGTTGCTACCGTCTCTAAGAGCCAATCAACAACGGCTCCACCACCAGCCCCAACAATTGCAGCCCTCCGGCTGTCACTAGCAGCGGCGATGTCGGCCAGCAAGGCCGCCACCCTCAGCTCAAATCCCGTCCTCACCTCATGGTTAGCGGACGACATCACCGACCTCAAAGACTTCCAGAGCACCGAGGCTGCAACTCCAGTCTGCTTCATTCGGTGCAAAATTTTMTTAAAAGATGCGTTCGATTTCTCGATCGCGCTCTCCAGTTCTTCATAAATGCGAATCGTCCGGGGGACTTCTTGAGGGTTGTCATTCTGAGTTAAGACATAGGAGGCGATAATTGCGGAGACCAAGGTTGCGGAGAGAATGATAAGCGGTCTTCGGTTTGGTTGGGAACGGGGATGTRGGTGCAGAATAGGCGGTGGAAAAGGAGAAGGGACATATTGGGAATCTTTGAGATTATTCTGAACAGAATTTTYTGGAACACTATTACTACCACTATTCTTGTCATTACACCGTATTGAAGAGGCGGAGATACTGCGACGGTGGCTTAGACTCATCCACCGCCGCGATGWTCTACAGGAAAGGCGGAGCATTTAAAGAATTGCTTATATGGGCAAACCAAAAAAGGAAGGTAGAAAAGCAATTCTGCTTCGTGTTCAGGGAGGGAAAATGGTGGCGCGTAGGAGAATGACAGAGGGAGTTGGCAGATCGAAGTCAAATTTGGGAAGGAAGAATGCGTGCTATAGGGTGGAGGGAGAGGAGGGAATTTTTGAGGGAAAGCTGCGGGTTACAAACTGGGAGATGAACTGGTGTTGACCTCACGTATAACTAAGAGCGAGTGGTTAACTAAGATAGATTTTTAACTATATAAATTATATAAATTCTACCTTAATGTCTTTTTTAAACTCATTTTATATATTATTTTCTTAATTTATAATAATTTGTAATTGTAATGTTAATTCTTTACTAGATAATTATATAATTATTCAATATTCATATAATCATATACTATTTAAGAACCATAGCCCGTCCAAATTCGCTTCTAATTAGGGATGAATTTGTGACAAATGTTCTGTAGAGATACTTTTTACATTTATTTGTTCCTAATTCTTCCTCAAACTAGTAATTTTGCATCATTAATTTTTTAATTTAAAAATTTCCTAATTCGATGAAAAGGTTATACCCTATTTTTTTTTTTTTTGTTTTTAGGTTGTTTTCTATTTTTAATTTTTCAAAACACTGAAAATGCTTTTTCTTTCATATTTTTGAAAAAACATTTTCGAAAACAGATTTTCGAAAACAGAAATATTTTTTATATTGAAAATTAAAAACAACCAAAATGTTATTTTGAGTGTTTTCAAGCAAACACTTCCCTACAACCAAAACATGTTTCCCATTTATTTCTCTATAGTAATTATTTAAAAGACTTATAATTAATTAAACGACACTTAATTTTTATTTTTATTTTTAATTTAAAAATTATGATAGTGACTAATAGTATTTGAAATTTAATTTACAAATAAATTCATTAAAAGTAGTCAAAGTATTTTTCTGTAAAATTCTAAACAAAACTTGTTTTTCAATACTTTTATTTTCAAGAATGACAAATCGAACGTATTTTTAGCAAATTTGAAAACAACTAATCAAACCAAAAAATTGGGAATGTTCTGAAAATGAAAACTTCAAAATGAAATTCTACCAGAACGCAGCCCTAATGTATTCATATTATATATGTTTTAACTACTRTACAAATTAAATGAATGGAGTGATCATTGAATGGGTTACTAGACATTGACTTATCGTTGGATGGATTACTATATGATGTGAGTGAGAAATCATTGATTTTACTAAAGATTATGTACATGTTTTCACCATTTTTAGTATGATAAAATGCGACTTCATACTATTTTGCCTTGCATATTGCTTAGAATCGACCAAGTAATTTTAATTGTACAATAGCGTGAAATTATAGAATTCATATGCATTTGTTAAGATAAAACATTCTATTTTGTAGAAAAATGGTTCTATAAGCAAAATAGAAGGTCACTTGATGAACAAGCGAGATTTATTCAATGCTGCAACAAAATGCTGCAATAAGATGCTGCAGCATTGAATACTACAAGAAAAATGATTATTTTATTCGAAGAAGGAAAGTCATCATTGGATAAAGGAGATAATCACTTCTGGAGCTAAAAAGCTAAAGCAAAAAGTCAAAAAGCAGAAAGTCAAAAGGTAAAAAGTGCTTATGACACATTTTTACCAAGTTTCCAAGATAAGTTTCATGGGACAAAAAGGAGCAAGGTTGAAATGACCAAGGGCATTCGGGAATTTTGAAATTCAAGCATCAGGAGCAAAGCATAGGAGAGAGAAAAGTGGAGAGAGAAAGAGAGCAAAAAGAGGGAAGCTTAGAAGAAGAAGAAGAGGACTTCAAGGAAGCCTTCATCATCGGACTTCATCAACCTTTTTAAGTTTTATTTCTCTTTCTCTTAGTGATTATTTCAAGATGTATTTTAATATATTAATCTTTCACATCTTTTATTTCATTTCATCCAAGAACATAAACTAAATTCTTAGAAATTAAAGTTTTGATGAACCTATGTATTTAATGTCTATTTGAATGATTTGAGCAAGGTTTGCTCTTTATAAATGCTTTACTCAAGATTATGTGTTGTTTACATTCACTATTTTATTGGCTAAGAATARTGTTTTGTGACCWTCTTGAACTTCGAAAGATAGTAAAAGAGTGAAAAACTTGAGTAGATGTGAGTTTAGTTATCTTGATATAAGGTTTAATATCTTAGAGATACCATAAAATATTGAAGACATTCATATTCCATCCATAAGATTATATGAAACTTGAACTTTATGCAAGTTTCTTAAGCTAAGTAACTCCGACAGGTAGAATAACTAGTGAAATAGGAATAAGGACTAACAAACTGAAAGGGTAAGGTTATTTCTGTCTCGATTTGCAATATTTACTGTAGCTAAGCCTTTGCTATAGCATTTGCTCAGAAGTCATTATTGTAGCCAGTCTGCAACATTGATGTTGTGGCTAAGCTTTTGCTGTAGCAATTGCTCAGAAGTCATTATTGCAGCCAGTTTGTAGCATTGATGTTGTGRCTAAACCTTTGTTGTGCCTTTGCTGTACCATTTGCTGAGAAGTCATTGTTGCACACAATCTACAGCATTGATGTTTTGACTTCTTGGATATTAGTACATAAGAAATTCTTAATTCTAATTTACTTTTAAACTSTTGATCATATTATTTGTGTGATTGCTATGATTATTTCCGAATCATTGCGTTTAGATAATTATAGTTTATTTTACTTTATTTTTGTGACAAATAAACTATTAATTTTATTAGGAATTTAAACCATCACTTATGAACCAATAATCCTTGTGGGATAATACTCTTATTCACTCTATATTACTTGTGAATCGTGTATACTTGCATAAGTGAACATCATTGCATATGTAATTCTATCTATCAAGTTTTTGGTGTTTGTTGCTGGGGATTGTTTTGTGTTTGAGTGATATTTAAATTTTTATTGCTTTTATTATTCTTATTCCTATCCTATATTCTTATTTTTTATTCTTGTTATTGACAGTTAGATTTTCTCCCACGAATGTTTGAAGGGGACAACACGTATCCATTTGATCCTGAACAAGAAAGAACTTTTCGCTCTAGGAGAAGAAGACAACGTGCCAGTGCAACTTTGCAGAAGAAGAGAAATGGCTGAAAGAGAACAAGGAAATTTACTGGGTGTGGGCGCAGAACTCAATGCTGCAGGGAACGTTGTAGCAATAGCTGCAGAGCATAATGCTGCAGCAATGATTGCCAGATTAAATGCAAAAATGCTAGAATTATGGCTGATGACAGGAACAGATCCATCAGAGATTGTGTTGTACCTATGCTAGATGATCTTYAGCTAGGCATAGGGACGATCGGTGAGCAGGAAGCGGCGACATCCACAGATCTGGTGCAATTGCAGTGATCTCGAACATCGGGCGTGAGGAGATCCAAACGGACGACGAGGATTTGGTAGACGGCAAGCAGACCCAATCGGCTCATGTAGAGGATGGCAGATAGAAACAGGATGTGCAGTTCCGGTGCCAAGATGATGGAATCGACCGTGCGCGAGAGAGAGAGAGAGAGCAGGCGAGCCGATCCCTAGTCGCAAGCGATGTGCAGAGATGGTAGGCGAGTAGTCTTGGTGTGGAGATCCAGACGGTGGTGCGGCCAGAGGACGGTTGGCACGGCGTTAGCAAGGGGAAGAGAGGCGGTGAGTGTAGAGGAAAGGGATGGTGGTGGCTGAGAGGTCTGAAGGCTGAAACCCTTCAAAAGCCCTAATTTCCCTTTTTCCCTTTTTATTTTAAATTAGTGGCTGAAAACTCTAATTCTCCTTTTTTTAAAAAAAATTGGGCCCTAAAAAATCTCCTTTTGGGCCTCCTTATTCCAATAACATTAAAGTCTACAGGTTTCCCTTCGGGCCAAAATCAAACATTAAATTAGCTTTAGGTTTCGAATAAGAAACGAATGGGCCTTCATGTGTCGAGCCTAAATTAATTAACTAAAACTCTAACTCAATTACCACGATAAATTTCGTAATTAAATAGATATACTAACTTAACGCACAAATAACAATAATAACATAAATGAATTTTTAAATTATAATTGGCACATTGAACATTACGGCCTCCAAGTCCTTYCGCTACAAAATAACCAAAAACACTAAAAATCATGATATTAAATAAATCAGTGAATTGGAAATATAAATGTTATAGTCATATAAAATTCGTGGAAAAGAAAAATAAATTCCTGGGAATACATGAAATATCTCAAGCGGGGTTCATGACTTTGCTGAGTTGTAGTCCAACAACCTGCATCTCCTCCATTAGCACCTTCTAGATCAGTTTTGGCTCCTGGAAWACCTTCTCCATCTGGTGGTGATTCTCTCGTCATTCTTCACAGCACTTGCTYGGTGTTCTGCTCGYCTCCATGYTGCCYACTGATTTTTTTTGTCTTAATTATGAACAAAGAGGGGGAGAAACTGATATACATATCTATTAAATTTGTTTCCACTTGTTCTGAACTATTACGGGATATGGTTATCGTATTGGTAGGATTGTGGATATCATTTTTGAATTGTAGATTGCGGATATCAYTTTTTGGTAGTTCTTATGTTGGTATTATCTTTTTATAGGTTTGTGGATACCCTACTAAATTCTAATCTGATTTCTAATGTTGTGGGAAATAAGTATATGGTTTCTTATGGGAAATATTTGGTATTTTGGTGACATTAGAAATCCTGTCAACTTGGAAGTTTATATTGGAAAATATGGTATTCGTGTTATTCATATTGGAGGTTGCTTCAGTAGTTTAAATTGACGATTCTTGGTTACATTTGATGTTAATGTGGTTATTAAAGCCAAGTGACTGTTGTGTGCTGAAATTAATGTTGATATATTMATGGACTATATAAGTTTTACGAGCTCAAAAGTTACAAGGATTTGGCCAATTTTTACCGTTCTATTAAAAAAGTTAATTTCAGTAATTTTGTTTACGATTTAAAATCTCTTATATTATATGATATGTATATATTTGTTTATATTTTCTAAAACCTTTCTGCCTCTATTAATTCTTTAAAAGAAAAGGTAAGAAAATTTTAAACTTATCTATTCTAGTGATAGAAGGTGAATTGTATTCTGCCATGGCCTAGAAAGAGAGGATCAAAATAAAAAAAATGGCCGTGGTGATTTTGCATGCATTGAAGGCTATAGTTACTCCACCACTAAAAGGAGAAGAAAATCATTTCGTAAAACGCACACCAAATGGGAATAATAATTAAGAAAGAAATTAAAAAAAAAACGCATTTTCTTGTGTATGGATTTCCATATATTCACGTTTGCTGCTATGACCATCGAAGTTTCAAGAATAAAAGACTTCAAAATTTGGTTATTTTTTATTTAAAAAATCCATTAYGTTCAAATCTTTTCAACCATGCTATCATATTGTAACTCTTAAATGACTCACTCGTTTCCATTCAAAACCCAGCAAACTGCTCATTCCATTTGAATTGAAAATTCATGTCTTATTTGATTCAGAGATTTTGAAGATTACTCGATTGTATACAAATTAAGGGCTTACCTTTTATTAATCGAATAGTTATTGATAGGACTCATATGTTAATGGAACCCATTATTTCTTAATTAAATATATTAGTTATGAAATTTCATATAGATATATATTTATTCCAGGGAAATAAATATTAAAAAATATTKGCATTTAATTCCAGGCAAATGGAGTATATACATATTATTTCAAGCTTCTTTGTTTTAACTAGCTAGAGTAGRATTTATGATATGTACTTGAAGTAAATATTATAAAAATTCTAACCTCTATTGTGCTTTGGCCTCTATCTATAARCAAAGTGAATTGATTTGAAGCGAATTGATTTGATTGGTCGAGGTGATATTCAGAGTGACGTGGCATCGCCTGATTCGCCAAGTTTTCCTTAATTTCCATTGGTAAGACTTTATCATCACTGACACATGTAACATTTTATTGGTTAACATGCCACACACTTCTCAATTTAATGAGAATATTTAAAATTAATTTTAATTAGATAATTAGATTATGAAAATTTAATGTAATAAAATTTTCATATCTATAAATTGTCCCCTCRAAWGTCGGYTGTGAGTGAACAAGTTTCAACCCAATTTACGCTATTTGGGTCAATATYTACAAAAATGACAATTCTAACTTTTTTAATTGTTCTTAATTTTTTAAAAGATGAATAAATCAAAAAATAGTAGAATAATTAATGCAACGTAAAATAGAAAAAAAACAATAAAAAAAGTCAAATAAACATTTATTTGAGGGGRAGGATTAATTTTTGTCCTTACTATTTATAAACGGCAAATTGTCTAGTGCAAGCAGCCTCATGAGAAGTAAAACAAAATCATATATCATCTCTATTTAATTTCATCTAAGGGATTTCGAATCTTTTAGTACATTTTTTTACTATATCTTYTTAGYATACCAATCAAAGTCATATATCTTTAATTTCTAAAATAAATGAAGAGAAATATTAAAGTAGTTAAAAATATATACACAGTATTAACTTGTAGGGTATTATTCGCTCTAAAATATGTCAATCGAGACAAAAAGATAACTTTTAAAATCACAAGACGTAGAAGGGCGAGGTTGGTCTGCGGATGCACAATGGTCAGTGGGCATGCTTTGGAAATAAACCTCTCTTGAGCATGGTTAGCCTAGGTGCCGCGTGTTCTTGAGCATGGTTAGCCGAGGCCAACCATTCCCGAGCAAGGCTAATTGAGGTGCCGAGGCTGCTCGGGCTTTGTTGGCCAAGACTCCGTAATCTCCCAAACATGGGCTAGTCAGGGTGTGAAGCTTTTCTAGGGTATGGCTAGCCAAATTGCCGAGTGTGATTGGGTTTGCCTAGCTGAGTGCACAGAACTCTCAGACATTGGTTATCCAATTGTCGAGTTTTCAAGGAAATKATTTGAAATTAACATCTGATCAGGTGCTAAGGTGTCTGAGCTTATCCGCTTTCACGAGAATGCAGGTGCAAAACTTCAACTATCATACCTACAAGCTATTTATAGATTTGAATGAATTTTCTTTTTGGTTTCATATAAACCTTTAAAATCTGCACATCCCGAAATTGTCTTTTGACTGTTTCAACGTTCTGAAAATTAATGCTTTTCAACTTGAGCCACTAGGCCTTTCTAAATATAGTACTTGTGGTCATGTATTGCTAGAAACGCTCCAAGCMRCCAATAACTAATAAATCAAACTTGATGAGYAATGCTTAAAGGATACAAAACTTATAAACTACGATCATGGGTAACAGATTATAGTATCATAAATAGCTCAACTACTAGTAATAAACTAGCACTCCCTCCGTCCCTATAAAGAGTACGCTTATTATTATTATTTTTTTCTCTCTTCCAAATTACAGGCTTATTTATATTTTTAAAGAGTAATTAAATTATAATTTTTTAATATACCCTCAATTATCATTGTTATTATACAAACAATTTTGTTAATTAATATACGTATACTTATTCTAATAAATACTCATATGGAAGAAAGAATTGAAAAAAGAAAAATAAATAGTTTTATGTATTAAGTTTTGCTAGAAATTAAATATAGTTTCAAGTTTCAAGATTAATTTAGTAACTTATATCAAGTTACAAGAGGACATTTATTAACTCATCTAATATTGATAAAGGATATATGAAAAAAATATAATAATAATTGATTTAATTAAAATATCTACATTTCTTAAACTTTGTCAAAATAAGAGTAGGCATATCTTTATCTTTATGAGAAGGGGAGTATATGAAAACGATTCCATCTTTACGTGGAAGATTAATTAATCCCATGTTTAATCAGATTCAGAGGGAAAACCATATGTTTTAATAATCTCCATTTTTTATTCACGGCTGCTGAGAAGATGATGATGGGAGCCACATACTCGAAACCTTAGTTTCTCCTAAAGTAATACTTTAATGAACTGTAATGGTCGTCCTTATGAAGATTCATCAGCGAAAAGAATTGGTGTTTGAAGGATTATTTGACCGTGGAATTGTCCAAGCCAAACAGTACATTGATGATAATTATGATATAGCGACGAATTTTCCTCCAGTTTCGAGGGCTATATATACATCAAGATAGTGGATAACCAAACACAAAAACCTCAGCTTGGAATCTCTAACTCCTCAAAGTTAGCATTGTTTTATATTTTTGCAAGCTGTCTCTCCAGCAAAAACATTTAAAGAAAATGAAGAGAATGCAATCATCCCTTCTCCCAATGCAGGCCCCAACTTATGGAAACCTGATCACAATTCTTAGCATCGATGGAGGTGGTATTAGGGGAATTATTCCGGCTACTATCCTTGAATTTCTTGAATCTGAACTTCAGGTAATTCTTATATATCCATGTTGAGATAGATATATAGTGCTCTGTCCATAACTTCTATAGTCTTTTTCAAMATTTACACTGYAAGATCACTCTTCCATACCAAAACCAATCTGGAAAAGAGAGCATCTTACGCATATATTGCACACCTAGTTGTTGAGTATGTAGCCTATTTGACTAAACAAGTTGTGCGAACCTGAACAGGAACTGGATGGCAAAGATGCAAGACTGGCAGATTATTTTGACGTGATTTCTGGAACAAGCACCGGTGGCTTAGTGACTGCAATGTTGTCTGCTCCTGACGACAACAATCGTCCTTTATATGCTGCTAAAGATATCAAGCCGTTTTATCTTGAGCACTGTCCAAAGATTTTCCCACAGAACTGGTAATGATTTGACATAACATTAGTGTTTCACTTTCTTTAAGCTATGCTTGAAACTGATCTTCGTTTTGTCATGAAATGAAACCGATCAATAACAAGCACGACTTCCTTCTGCATGCAGGGGCATATTTGGATCTTTAAGAAAGACACTTAAAGCTCTATTYGGGCCAAAGTATGATGGGAAGTATCTGCATAAAATTGTAAGAGAGAAGCTAGGCGATACTCGGTTGCATCAAACCCTAACCAATATTGTCATTCCAACTTTTGATATCAGGAATCTGCAACCCACAATTTTCTCAACGTATAAGGTACCTTTCTCTCTCCCCCTCTACCCCTGGATACTCTTTAAGGTCACTATGAACAAACAAACAAACAAACAAAAACAAATACTAATACCAAGTTTTAACTTTTTCGCCTAATTTGATATATAATTGATGAAATATTTATTATAGGGACCCGTATCGAATTGCCATATTTTAGAATTTTCTTTGGGTTGACTTGGAAATTGGAAGAGCTTCCAAGCAAGTCTGGCCGTAAATTAACTTTATGCTATGCTTATCCAAACAGGCTAAAACAACAGCGACTGTTGATGCTCGTCTTTCTGATGTGTGTATCAGCACCTCTGCAGCTCCGACTTATCTTCCCGCATATTACTTCAAGAATGAAGATCACGATGGAAACTCCCGAGAGTTCCATCTCATTGACGGTGGTGTTGCTGCAAATAATCCGGTATGTTAATTACCTACGTTACTACGTGCGATAGTGTTGTTGCGTTAATCTTCCTTTCAAGTTTCAAACTTGAGTGAGTGATTGTGTTATATTATTGTTCCAGGCTTTAGTTGCTATAAGTGAAGTTACCAAACAGATCTTCCATGGAAATCCAGATTTCTTCCCTATAAAGCCCATGGATTATGGTCGCTTTTTGGTGATCTCACTAGGCACGGGCTCGGCAAAGCTCGAGCAGAAATACAGCTCCAAATTGGCAGCCAAATGGGGTATTACCGGCTGGTTACTCAGCGGAGGTTCCACTCCCTTGGTCGATGTTTTCTCTCAAGCCAGTGCTGATATGGTTGATTTACACATTTCTGAGGTCTTTCAAGCTCTCCATTCGGAAAAAAATTATCTTCGTATTCAAGTAAGATCATTATTTGCACTTATTCTTGAAATTTTATGAGCCCAGAGTGACCGAGTCTTCTCTTTTGCTAACTTTCGCGATACTAAATGACAGGATGATACGTTATGTGGCGATGTATCTTCAGTTGATATTGCAACGAAGGAGAATTTGGACAAACTCGTTGAAACTGGCAATAATCTACTCAAGAAACCAGTTTCAAGGGTCAACTTGCAGACTGGTCTCTTTGAAACAATTGAAAATGGAGGTACAAATGAGGAGGCTCTGAAAAGGTGAAAAAACAAAACCATCCCTCTATTTGTTTTAAAATTTTTCTTTCTAATTATCTCTTCAATTGATTTTAACTGTGATTCTTCACCTTTCTTAGGTTCGCAAGATTGCTTTCTGAGGAAAGAAGATTGCGGGAGCTAAAATCACCATTAACCAGCAAATCTGCAAAGCCTCCAACCCTTCCTTTTCTGAGTTGATTTGTATAGTCCTAATTTTTAGTGCTCAGAAGAGCTGTACTTTCAATAATTCTTTTCCAGTTAGAATTTCTAATGTATTTGTTGTTCTCTCAAGTTAAATTGAAATAAATGTAACCAATGATTCTTTTATTGGTAGAAAAATAAGTTGAAGTGTTCCAATATCTACTGATGTTTCTTCTCCCCATGATAAAATTTTCTACTGCTGACTTCGTTATAATGCAATTTCTAATTTAGTCATGATTGTTGAATTTCCTGCAGATTCAATCGTATCAACATTTCCCATAGTTCCTATGTACTCATTGTAATTTGTAGTTCATACTTTCTTGCGAACAAATTCAACTCGTGCGGTTTAAAAAATATTATATACCTCTATCCATAATAAAAAATTTACATAATCAACTATGCTATTTTACCATTTAATATTAGAATCATTCAAATAATTACGGATTTGATATTCTAACYACTCATATATAACTCTCCTAACATGTCTTATTTGAATGAATGTCCGAAACAATAATATCTAATAATTAAATGCAAAATATAAATATTATTCACAGCTAATAGTTAGGTTAGTGAGGCGCGACTTGCACGTCTTAACTGGAAACCTCTTCTAATTTGGTCTTAACCTTTTTGAATCTAACAGCTCGATTTTCTCAATTCATGTTAAAATCTCCATTTTTAACTCATTTTCTTGTCTAACTTTTTAACCTATCACACGAGATAAGAAATATAATCAGAATCTAAGACTTAAGTACATTTAGTCATTAAAATGCAATGAAATATCATACTAGTAATTTATAAATTTTTTTAGGAGACTTAACTAAGCACAAAAGTTTCCTTTTAGCTAGATTTTCCAGTCTTGAAATACTTTCYAGAATGGAGGAGAAGCTGAGACTGAAGCCTCATCTGGTTTTCTACCTTTTCATCTTCTCCTTCTCCAGTTTCTTTATCARATGGATTGTCAATCCTTTCATTTGTGCCCCATCTTCAACAAGAGAAAATATCAGCCTATAACCTTCCATCACAAATATTTRATTGACGGAAGAAGAAGAGGTATGGGGTTTTCGATGGTGATCTCTGGGAGAGAAGGAGGAAAAGAGAGGGGGCCTGCTGAAGGCAGTGGCGGCCATGATTTGGGGGAGGAGGAAGGAAGAAGGAAAAAGAAAGGGAAAAGCAAAATTGAGGGGGGGAGGCCTCTTTTGAAAAAATAGTTGAATTTATGAATATTAAAAATTTAATTAAATTTATTTCGTAAGTATTGAATTTAGTAAATTGATATGAGATGTCTTAATCTTTTTGGAATCAGAATATTATTATTTAAAATTTATAGAAAGAATTAAGAATTACCTTCCGCGTATTAAGAAATTGTAAAGTTATATTATTAAACRATTTTAATTTAATAWGTTCTTAAATCGTTCAGGTTTAAGTACTGAATTGAACTATCAAGCAGAGTCTAACAAAAAATGAATTTATATAAACAATATTATTCTAATATATAATRTTTCTTTTTTRATTTTTGAATTAGAATGACTAAAATGCCCTTGGAAAATGAGTTTCCCTTCGGGCTTAATATATTTTTTTGCCCGAAGGCTATAACCTGAGGTCTTTTTCAAACTTGAAGTATATAATTTCGGTGTTTTCAACATTAAGATAAAAAGCCAAAAAATATATAAACTTTAGGATATATCAACATTATATACCCAATAGAAAAATTTATAGATCAACCATATAAGACTATCTAATGTATGAATTTGACATTAGTAGACTTGGTCAAACATGCCCTTAGAAGGAGCCCACACGCATTTTCTTGAAAATCTTGAATTGGAAAGTTGCTTATAGTAGTCTTCAAGACCTCAGAAATGGAAATCAGGGACCTATCATCACTTGAATTCGGTCAAACAAGAATTAGGCAGTCTTCAAGGCCAAAGAAAATAACTGAATTTGTAGAGTTAGTCTTCTGGTTCCTTTACTTGCAAAACATCGATATCCATATTACGTTTTCCATTTTTAATATTTTGGATGGACAAATTTTTTAATCATCCAATCCGAGCTATTGTGATAGTTGAATGAACAAAAAAAAAGAAAAAAATCAGGCTTGTGACGGCAACTGGTGATGCGTTGGAGGACGGAGCGATGACGTAAAAGTCCGCTATAATTTGTTCGGTTCATGGTTGGCCGGAACGATGAGTTATAATGAAAATCAGTGAATCATTTTATTTACTTTAACACAATCAGATTTATTTTTCCAAATGTAAACATGGAAATACTCTATAATTAATATCCTTATATCTAGGTCGAAGGCAACTTGCGCTTTCCTGCAACTTTGGTAGATTTCCCTGTTGGTGATCTTAAATCACGAAGTTGTTTCTCTTTAGAGAGTGTTTCAGCCAACCTATGAAAGATCAAAAAAGAAAGTTTTTAACTAAACTAATATTATAAATTTAGATGAGATGATTTGGATGAACAATATTCATATCTAAAGTTCTGATACCTTTTGAGAGCGTCCTTGTTKGTGCCCTTATTCATACTCTCAAACATGCCTGTCTGCAAATTTACCCTAGAAACTGGCATCCTCAGCAAGTTCTCACCCGCTCTCACGAGACCCTCTAGGTTTTCCTTTGTGGCAACATCCACTGAAGACAGGTCCCCGGTTAATGAATCGTCCTGCACGGTAAAATAATTTGGAGCGATGAATAAATGAGCAATTTATAATGTTCATCAACCTATAGTATTAGGAAAAAGATTCAAACGAAATACDGTAGCTACCTGGATTCGAAGGTAATTTTCTTCAGACTGAAGGGTTTGGAAAATCGTAGAAACATGAAAGTCAACCATGTCTCCACTTGCTTGAGTGAAAACATCAACTAAGGGTGTTGAACCTCCATTCACCAGCCATCCCAGAATCCCCCATTTAGCTGCATCTTCGGCAGAATATTTTTCTTCCGACTTTGCTGTACCTGTTCCCAAGGACAAGACAATGAATCTACTATATTCGGTAGGTTTCATGGATGAGAAGTCAGCATTGCCTCCTTTTATCTCCTTTGTCACTTGGTTAATAGCAACTAAAGTCTGGAAAGGATTGAAGACATGTGAATATTAGCTTATACTAATAATATTGCTGCGGCTAATCTAATTATAGGAATATGAGTACCATAAATGATATAAAGGAAAAAGATATATATACCGGATTATTAGCTGCCACACCACCGTCAATAAGGTCGAATCGCCTAACACTACCATCAGAGTCTTCGGTTTCAAAATAATGAGCAGGAAGATACGTCGGAGCAGCGGAAGTTCCAATGCATATATCTCTGAGTAATGCGTTTAGGCTTGGATGATCSTTCAACTGAAACATGAAATTGAATTAATATTTGGGCTCTTGTTCCAAGTTCTGGGAGAAGATGAAGGAACATAAAGTTCAAAAGAGAGAAGTTGACACTAACCGCATAGCTGGAAAAGATGGTGGGCTGCAGTCGCTTGATGTCAAAAGTAGGAATAACAACATTAGTCAATGTTTGGTTTAGCCTTGTATCGCCAAGCTTTTCCTTCAGCAGATTATGCAGATATATTCCATCATACTTGGGTCCTGCTACGGCCTTCAGAACTTTTGTAGCTTCACCGAGCAGATTACTGTGGATCGTTCAATGATTATTACAATTGGCAATTAATACTAAAAACATCCTTCAAACCCAGTTCGTAATTTGGTCCTAACTTTAGGTGCATGCTGTTTGATGAGTCRTATAATTACCTATTTTGGGGGAAGATATTAGGACAATTTTCAAGGTAGAAGGCCTTGATATCTTTTGCTGCAAAGAGGGGACGGTTCTCTTCATTTGGCGCAGTTAGCATTGCTGTCACGAGACCCCCGGTGCTTGTTCCGGCGATCACATCAAAATAGTCTGCCAAACGTGCATCTTTACCATCCAATTTCTGAAGCCAGCCCACATGAAATAAATGAAGAAGAAGTTCTACTAACAACTCAAAACAGAAGGAAAGCGAGAAGATTGTAAATTAGAGATATGATTTATGCACTGTTTCATACCTGAAGTTCGGATTCTAGGAACTCAAGTATTACACCAGGGATAATTCCTCTGATCCCTCCTCCATCAATACTAAGAATGGTGATGCTGTTCCCATAAGTTGGAGGCTGTAAAATAGACTTGACCTCTTTTCCCATTGAAGTTGATAAGCAAAGGCACGGAGTGCAAAAGATGGTAAGGAWAGTAAAACGTTCTYTTGATGGCAAGCTAATGAGGAAGAAACCTTTTTATACCCAAAATGATCCTTGAAGCTGTGATATGTGAGTGTTAATGGCTGATTGATGATGTTAGGGCCGGTATAGACTGCCTTAGAGAAGTTTCAATTGTTTAACTCCACAAATTGAACGTTGAAGTTTCAATTTCTATAGCGGACCTTTTCTTTTTTCTTCGAAGCGGGAAATAGTAATCCAACAAAACCAAGTCAATACCCCAAGATTAGTCCGCTTTTGCCCTTTTAATGAGTTCTGTATCTGTGTCCAATCGATATTTAGAATCATTTAACCACTTTTTTTGGTTGGTATTTTCCTTTTTTTTCCTTCCTTTTATACACGAGATTAAATTCAAATTGTTTAACTCCACAAATTGAACGTTGAAGTTTCAATTTCTATAGCGGACCTTTTCTTTTTTCTTCGAAGCAGGAAATAGTAATCCAACAAAACCAAGTCAATACCCCAAGATTAGTCCGCTTTTGCCCTTTTAATGAGTTCTGTATCTGTGTCCAATCGATATTTAGAATCATTTAACCACTTTTTTTGGTTGGTATTTTCCTTTTTTTTCCTTCCTTTTATACACGAGATTAAATTCAAATTATATTAATTATTTTTAAACTATTTACTATTTAAAAATTTTAGACTCCAATTACTTAAGATTCGAATTGAAAATATGCCTAAAGAGAACAAAAACATTATTTCCTCTATTCATAAATTTTGAATTTAACCTTGCTTAAGGATGCTGAACTCCTTAGCACTTAAATAAATTATTATTGATGACTATATCGATTAATAAAAGTGTGTCTAATCAATTAAATTATCACTTAATTTAYTTTTAAATTMCTTTCGAATGGAGGAATCAAATATAAGCCATCGGAGTATATAGTTTTAGGATACTGGTCAAAACCTCAAGCTTTAAATCAATATGGTAGGATGTAAAAGAAAATCTAATATAACTATGTCTGACCAGATTCTTATTTCGTACACTATATCTTAGTATCTTAGTTGAATATTTTATTGGTGATGTCGAAATGCGTTGAGCTATTTGCAAATGTTCAGTTTATTTAATGCCACTGGCCAAGTTGTAAGTAGCAATTGGGGATGATGGCTAAGGTCTTTGACCTCTAAGCGCAGAYATGATTAACAAAATCCAAATCCAATTATGGAAAACTCTCTCTTTTTTATGATTGCATTTAGAACCCCCGAGAAAAATTGAGTCTTCCTATGTCGAGAAGTGATACCGGAAATAGAAGAGAAAAATCACGTTGATTGAGAAAAGTTAATTATGAATTGTAATTTTTATATACATTAACGAGATAGTATGTTGATCCGACTTAAATACAATACCTATTATTTGATAAATCATTTTTTTCCAACTCGATTACAGTACCACTTTGCACAAAGATTTTAGATTCTAAGGTATCGGATAGGTATTTATGTCTCGTTTAATTGTTAAAGATTCTCAAAAAGTAATATAATTTCTCATTATTAAATTTCGACCTTTAAAGAATTAYTTTGATATTTGAAAATGAATCAAATTTAGAAAAATAAGCGCACAATCCCAGAAAAAAGAATACTTACTGAAAGTGGTATTTTGATTATTTTTCTTCAMGATTTTTAAACAAAAATACTTCATAATCTTCTTCTTTTTTCCCCTCCTTCCTCTCGTTCTTTTCCTCCATAACTGAACTCTTCTCTAAAAAATCCTCTAACATTTTCCCCAAAAACAACTTATAAACTCTTTCCCAAAAGATTTTCTTTCCCTGCACATTATAAACAAATTCAGAATTTAGTTTTATTTATATTAGAAATTAAGATACTAGTTATACGAGATATAATTTTTATTTTTATATTAATCCTAATATTTTGAACTAAAAAATTATTTTCCTTTCTCTAAATGTTCATTTTTTTAAAAATAATTTCCTCATTATCTAGCAAAATTATGATATTGATTTTAATATAAATTAAATAGCTATCTTTTATTTACTTATTGGAAATAAACCTACATTAATTCATCCTATTTTAATAATACTTTATTAACATTCAATATTTTAAATTATTATATCCACTCATGAGGTTAATTTGAAAAATTTGATACAAATGTAAATTCTCTTCCTGTTTATATTTAATTGCCTTCCAGACAAAATAAATAAACCCATAAGGAGTTTAATTCCTTAAATTTTGATTCCAAGGAATCACAATCCCATTATAACTTTATTTTTCCATCAATCAAACGAGGCCTTAGAGAAATATTATTTTTGTTGATTTGATCCAAGGTATGTTTGAAATATAAAAGCTTATTCAAATACTTTTCATACTTCCAACTTCAGTGTTCAGACTTTAACTTTATCATACAAGACTTAACGCTCAATGATAGAAGTGGTAAGTTTTGGGAGGAAATAGTAAAAGTGGCTAATTTTGTGGCTTTGATAACATCAAATATAATATAAGTTTAGTAAGGAGATGGTAAATTTCAAATTGAATATCTAAAAATTGTATGTTCCAATGAAATTGATGATCTTTTGATTGAAACTTATAAATTTTTATTAAGGGAAAAATGTTTAAGATGTCATTCAATTATTAACGATGATTATTAGTTTATATCTTTAAACTTGTTTTTTAATCTTATTTTGTCCCTTTAATAGTTTTTATAGTATATCTTTTGCCTGTCACCACTCCACACGCGGTGGTTTCTAGCCGACAAACTCCCATGATCCTCTTGTGACAATTAATTTGAAGGTAAAATCGTAACTTAAAATTGTTTTCCCATAAAAAATAAGTAGGAGAGGTTGAAGAATTCCTACAGATCCACCCCACTTTGATCTTAATCTTCCGTTACATCCAATTGAAATCTTAACCCAACTTCAACTTCCTCTTCCACCTTCATCATCTTCATTCAATTGAAACTATTATAATTTTTTTGGCACATTTATTTAATGTAGTATGAATGGCTTTACATGAATATTAACTTGTTTTGCAGTCTGCTTTGGGTTCTTTGATTGAAACCTTGTTTAGTTCTTCTCCACCCAATGAATTTTCTTGCTAGTGAGATTTTGATTTTGTATCATCAATAAACATGAACGATTTGTGATGTTCAAGTGAATACTGGGCAGGCAACCATGGGTTTGATTTGTATTTCTCCAATGATTATTGGGACAATATATTAAATGGAAAAGATATATGTTACTATAAATATATGTGATGTTTAGATATATTACTGTGGAATAATATGCATTGCATGTTGTTTTGTATCACAACTTCTTGTGTTACTTATAAATTCTGTCAATTGATATTTGAATATGTAATTAGAGATTGAAGGAAAATAAAAAATATGTATCCTATCATTGAACCAATAGAATGTAATCATATTTGCTATGATTTTTAATTGCTTGYGTTAGTATGTTATTTTTTATAATTATTTATAGAATTATCTTTTGTTGATTTATAGTTATCTTTAGAACTCTAGTATATCGTTTTTCGCACACTTGAGGACGATATGAAAAAAGACCAATTGAAAGTTTGTTATTCATCTATCATTATAGACACACTAACAAAGATAAAGTGTTAGAGGTATATAAAATAAAATCAATTGATCATTTATAATATCTATTTATCTTACAATTTCAATCAACAAATTCATTGGATAACTCTTGGATAAACTAAACAAGAGTTGTGTATACTTACCAAAGTCAATAGAATTCTAAAAGTCCATTGGAAAGAGATAATAAACCAATCATCATATTGGGTGCCGCTC
>MEJB01000017.1:6605039-6619345 GCA_001752375.1 Rhazya stricta
AAAGACGATGCTAAACTACCTGCCTATAAAGGAATCCTGATCTAATCAGTCCTGATGCTAGGAGCTTTTTGACATTATTTGGTTTGTTTCTCTTTTTTATCAAAAAAAAATTTCTTTTAGGTTAGTAAATAAATTACATCATAGGATTTGAATTGTACGAGTTAACTGAGTTAGAGTGATTTTTTTTTTTTTTCTCTGAGTTGAGATCATGTTCCACAAAAGGGGTTTTTTTCTTTTACTTATTTCATGTTCCCATAATTTACTTTAATCGGATGGAGCGACGTTACACACCGAAATATTTCGTTTTTTCTAATTATCACTATGACTATCCATACAGGTTGACGGTAGCATCCAGGTACCATGGTCATACCATACCTAGTCCACGAATGGGATATAGGGCTGTTAGGGGTTGCTGGACAATAACTCGTATTTATGTAAAAAGATAGATTGTGTACTTAATTTAAAAGAATCCACCTTCAGATGATAACCAGGTGAATATACGATATGAGATAAGGATAAAAAGAAATTTCTCTATCTTCAAACGACAACAGTTCGTTTCTTCCTAAAACCTGGATGTTACTCGATACTGTATTGCTTTCAGAACTAAACGTTAGTACTACATCACAACTGAATATACTGAAAGATATATGTACAAGTTCTTCTCTTCAGATAAATATTGACAAACTAATTAAGTTATCTTCTTAATCTTGATCTTCTACTTGGATGAACTTCTTCTGAGGAATTATGGAATACTAAGAAGTTTACTCGTACTAAACGTACCCCTAGGATCTTCTCGAATGAACTAACCGCGAGATCACAGTCAACGCGTTTTTAGAACGATTCACTCCTTCAATTTCCATTCGTTTCGGACACACATATCACCAAGAAGTCTAACAGTGCTACGACAATTCACACACACGAACCAAATTTCCTTAACCGTCACCTCTTGGATACTATCGGTTTTTCTTAAGGTTAAAGCTTATCCTTCTCATTTCCTGTGTTCAACGTACGTACTTTCTTCACTCTTTTTAAGAAACCGGTACACATATTCTTTGCTCCTTTTCGGGTCCTCCACTCCTGTGGAACACCAATATCTTCTTGGGGAACGGCTTGTCACTCTCTCTCAAGATTTTCATTATGGTGCGACGTCGCTTTCGGTAGGAGACATTTACGAAGATAGTGGTGAGGAGCAAGCGAAGAGAGCGCAGATCGCAAAGTTGAAGGGTCACCGTGCAAAAACGAGCAGAACATATACAACATATAGCATTCCTGAGTAGTCTTGTTCCCAAAGAAACTCAGCTCAAAACTTCTCTTTTGGCTGTAGAGAGAGAAAACATAATGTCAGGAATGGAGAGATTACAACGGATGTTTGCTGGTGCCGGAGGATCCTTGGGCCATCCTCCACCGGACTCTCCCACTCTCGATTCATCTGAGCAAGTCTACATTTCTTCTTTGGCTCTGCTCAAGATGCTCAAGCACGGTTAGTAATCTAGGTCTYAYYCTCCATCTTTTTCTATCTGTTCKCATATCGGTATATCTATTTAGTAGTAATTGAGGACATTAGCTTTTGAAGATGTTCTAATTCATTGATTGATATGCAAATAGGTCGAGCTGGGGTTCCAATGGAAGTTATGGGGCTGATGCTGGGGGACTTTGTGGATGAGTACACGGTGCGTGTGGTCGATGTGTTTGCTATGCCGCAGAGTGGTACCGGAGTCAGTGTTGAAGCTGTGGATCACGTCTTCCAAACGAATATGCTTGATATGCTCAAGCAAACTGGCAGGTACTAATCTCTCTTATTCATTGATAGCTTAATTTTCTAATTCCTGTAATAGTTGAGATTTGCAAAACGATGCTAGATTAAGCTTTTTGAACTCCCGAGGATATTTAGGCTTTTAGGTTTTTTTAATCATGAGTAGAAAGATGGAATCTTGGTGCTGGAATTCATGACAAAAACAGAAATGATGCACTATTTGAGTTTCTGTTCTCTAAGTTATTACGCTTGACTTTATKTGGAGAAATTTAGTAGTTGGCRGAATAGCTGCTAGGATTGGGAGTAGTTGATGGCAGGGTATGTTGGTGGCCYRTKGAATCTCGTATGACTAGAAGGCTATTCTYATGGACATTTTAGCTAGTTAACATGTTTTGATCTTAACTGGCATAGAAACAACCATTTGTGAACTGGAAACTCTTGAAGGAAGATTACTTGGTGCTTGTTTTTTGCAGCATTAAGTGTTTTTTTTTTTTTAAAAAGAAAAGATAAACTAGTGAAAGAAAGAGGATGAGRCATCCTCAAGGAAGTAAATTAAAAGTTACATAGATATTCTAGATGTTATGTTCAAGCACTAGATTGGCTAGTGCATTTTTCAGTTTGATGTGAAAAATGGAGGATAACCTGGCTCTCTCAGACGTGCTAAGTTGTCGAAAAGAGAGTGGCAGAAAAAGGACAAAGAAGATTTGTTGGTTATGCAAGTATGATTAGCATTCATTGGTTACGTCCATGGGATATCAGAGACGAAGTGCTGAACTTTTTCTTTGCCTCGAAAATTAGCTGTGAATTGCTTTCTCATTTTTCTCTCATTTAGCACTCATTTTTCACAAGCATCTTGCTGTAGAAATTCTTGTTCATCTTAAGATCAATACTCTATACATCTTTACTAGCATGTTTTAATGTGATTAAAAAACGGATAATCGCTTCTTCTTTTTTTAATTGAATGGTCACAGCTACACAAGTGGTTTAAACGTCAATACTACAATTTATTGTTTCGTGTTGGCGTTTCCCATCTTTCCGTAGCTGATATTCATACAAAGTTTGTGAAATGCAATTTCTGGTCTATCTTATTCTTTAATCAGGTCATGCTTTAACCAYTCATATAATGMCTTTGTATGTTGTTCTTCAATAGTAATTTTTCTCCATCAATCTAGCCTGTCTCTATTTAATCTGCTTTTGACTAAAATGCTAAGATATCTGTCCTACAGATKGTTAAAAATGATGATAACAAGTGCATATGTTAGTTTTGAAAGAATTATAGTGTTTATGTATTTTATTTGATATCTTAGGGCCATAATATTTTCATTATCACCAATATAATTTTGTTATTATTATAGGCATATCTTTTTCTAGGATTTCGCTGAGTTCTTCTATTAACTTAATACCTGTATTTTCATTATCCATTAGGAGAGGCGTTCTGTAGATAATAGTGAAATTATTTGGCTAGAGTAAATAAGTTCCCATTTCATGTTCTGATCCATACTGCTTTTTCAATAGCTTCTCAGATATTATAACCGTACCTTCTATTGATGTCGTCATCTTAACTGGACTCGTCATTTCCCCCCTTTTCATTAGGCCGGAAATGGTTGTTGGTTGGTACCATTCCCATCCAGGATTTGGCTGCTGGCTTTCTGGTGTGGACATCAATACTCAACAGGTTCATCTTCTTCTCATTATTGCGTCCTTCTTGGCTCTGACCATCAAGTGCGCGGTTTTATTATTTGTTGATTAACCTATGACATGCATTGCACTTGATATAATATTCTTTTTTATCCTCTACATAACAGCTTTCTGTACTTGATTAATTAGGTAGCCAGTGATCTTGTTCCCAGGAAATTTTCATTCTACTTTTTTGGTGTTCATTGTTATAGCTGTCCCAGGTCAATCTATGCCACAAACTCTGCTTCATCTTCTTTTACTGTGTTAATTGTGCATCTTGGTAGTATCTTGTGTTTATTCTTGAAGTAATATGATACTGCAACACTTATGTCGAAGTTACTTTATACATACTGGAATATGTACCTGTAGGATTTATACCATGAGTAAAGCTAATCTACTTTTTTGTTGTTCATTGTTATAGCTGTCCCAGGTCAATCTATGCCACGAACTCTGCTTCATCTTCTTTTACTGTGTTAATTGTGCATCTTGGTAATATCTTGTGTTTATTCTTGAAGTAATATGATACTGCAAAACTTATGTCTAAGTTACTTTATACATACTGGAATATGTACCTGTAGGATTTATACCATGAGTAAAGCTAATSTAATATACTTCTGATGAAATTATCATGGTGATTTCCTCTTGGCAGGTTTACATATAATTTTCTTTTATGGAATCTCAATAGGAGCTCTTCTGATTGTGCCCTTTTACTCCCTTTCTTTTAAACATATTAATTTCTAGGCCGCACTTTATATGGCTGGGCTTAATTGTTATTAAGTTGAGATGCAYAAGTGACAGACTGTTAATATGCTAGGAACTCAAAAGCTTTTATCAGCACTCAGCATYGTAAACCTTAGAGACATGTTGATGTGCAAAGTGTTCTCAATCTTTTCTGAATTGTGATCAAAGCATGGACAGACATTCAATTAYACACGGACTGCAYAGCAGGGTTAATCTTGAATATGCTGGTGATCAAGATTAGTTTATAAAGGCTATTTTCCTGATCCAAAACATCCTGTATTGCAAAATTATTTTGGAGAACAGTCTAATCTTTAGAAACTTCCAATATCTTTTGATCCAGGAGAATGTCTTTAAGTTAAAATTGACGTGCCTTTTTAACTGCTTTGTACACATCATTTAACTTTATTGTGTGCTCCTTTGTACTTCATCTGCCTTTGTGCCTGTGTTCAAATATCTACTATCCTGGCTTGTTTTCTCATTACTTCTTCTTTTTTCTGGTGTTTATCATGCTGGTGCATTGATGTGTGATATCCTGTTTTGCCACAATTTTTTTTGCTGATGGATTCTAGCGATGAAAAAGTATGGACAATCTCATATTTTATTTGGTTTTTCTTTCATCTTGTATTTCTGATAAATACCATGGCTTGTAAACTGCTATGCACTCCTATTGGCTTGCTATTATGTCATTTTTTTAGCTGCAATGGTATTTTCTTGTTTCTTTTTTGCTAACAATAACAGTMAATGTCCATGGTGGATGCAGAGTTTTGAAGCTCTAAACCAAAGAGCTGTGGCTGTAGTGGTGGACCCCATTCAGAGTGTTAAAGGTAAGGTGGTAATTGATGCCTTCCGCTTGATTAATCCCCAAACTATGATGCTTGGCCAAGAGCCACGGCAGACAACATCCAACCTTGGGCATCTCAACAAACCCTCTATCCAGGTATAAATGAAGTTCAACCCTGTTATTATGTATRCTATAGCATGTTGATTCTAGCTACTAACTGGTGATCTTTTGACAGGCATTGATCCATGGTTTGAACAGGCATTATTACTCAATAGCCATCAACTACAGAAAGAATGAACTTGAGGAAAAAATGCTATTAAATCTTCACAAGAAAAAATGGACGGATGGATTGACGCTTCAGCGATTTGACACCCATTCTAAGACCAATGAGCWGACAGTTCAGGTTAGTTGAGGTTGCTCTAGTTTATAGTTTAGAGTTTAKCCTTTTTATTTTTGAAACTTGTGTACTTGCTATTGGATGCCATTGTCCTGCAATATTGGTCTTTAGTTGTTCAATGAAAGCCACAGAAAAGTCAGATCGACAGTTTGTGCTCTGAGGATTAGAATGAAGTACAAGTTGGACTGCGGGAATGACCTTCCTAGAAAATTTCAATTTAAATCCATTTGTGTAGTTTCTGCCCAGTACATGGTACTGTTGTATTTGTTTAGTTAGGAGAAACAAAACATTCTATTTGTAGTTGATGCAAGTAAGGTCCAACTTGAGTTGAAGTCTGAAACTAGAACCAGATCCTTCCAGCTTATTTAAAGTCAGGAAGCACCCTGTTGGGATGCAATAGAGCCCAAAATGTTCGAACTACTGCTTCCATATTGACAATCTACATTGACTTCATTTTTTGCAGAGGTGGAATTAAATAGACCTAGAAAAGCTCTTAAAGATGTGAATCTTTTCTTTTGTTTCTAAGTTGGTGACGGTTTTGAACATTTTGAATTTGCTGCAGGAAATGCTAAACTTAGCCATCAAATATAATAAAGCAGTTCAGGAAGAGGATGAGTTGCCACCAGAGAAGTTGGCAATTGCAAATGTTGGGAGGCAAGATGCCAAGAAGCATCTAGAAGAGCACGTCTCTAACCTTATGTCATCAAACGTTATTCAGACCCTAGGAATCATGATCGATACARTTGTTTTTTAGAGTTAAATCTCAGAATGCATATTAAGACTGATGTTTGATATTGATATCTCCTGAGCTTGTTTTGAAGGCTTGCTGCTATCAGACATTATTTAACCCTGAATGGGATTCATAYGACTATTGATTCTGTACTTCCATTGGAACGCATAAAAAATCATCACAGATTATATTAAAATCAAAGTCAGTTGCTTGAGTACCTCTATGTGTTCATGCTTATTTAGATTTCTTTTTGTTTAATTCACTTCCGAAGTGCTTCCCCCATTGTTCCATTGGCAACAAAAGCATCGTCACCAGCCACCACAAAAAGGGGACGAAAAATCATTGCATAGATATGGTTTCTTTCCCTTTTTGCCTTAAAGAAGGTGGAGCAAGGGAAATGAAAACAATGGTTTCCAGGTAAAAACCTTTTGTCCTTTCCCCTTTCATTAAACCAGCAAGACGAGGTAGTCTTGGCACTGAATTATGGCTTTGTGCTAAATTGGTTTTGGATTATTGCGCAATTGGCCTTTTACATTGCAAATTTGTTTCTTCCCTTTTTTGTTTGTCTCGATGTTCTTTTTCTAAAGCGGGTATGGGAGGATGATGGCAAAAGAATATATTTTCCTTCTGTGACTAACCAAACGGTATTTTCAGCTCAGGCCCCCCAACTACCGCAGCTTTTTTTTTTTTTTCCCCCCCATTCAAATATCTAAATTCTTTTATGATATTGTATAGTTGCAGGCATGTATATGTTCTTTTAAACTTAGAAAAACAGTTTAATAAAATACTTACATTGTCGATTATTTGGTTACAAGAACGAAGCGAAACACTGAGACACTTGCTGGAGAAGATCAAAGATGCAACTTATTTTCTACTGCACTAATTCAACAAAGAAAAGTGAAATAATTCAAGATACGTGCACTACAGGTTCAGACTTGGTTTAGAAAAGCAGCACAGCGCTTAATGAGAGCCTGTGCTTTTTCACAACTGGAATTGAAGATGTGGAAAACATGGTCCTCTCCTTGGGTCTCGACTATCTCTGACTTTCCTTTCCATTGGCTGTTGATCAATGATTCGTAATAGAGTTTTCCCCTCTCGTTCAAGATATCTTTTTCAGCAACACAGATGAGGATTCTCTTGCAGGTCAGACCAACAAGACCCGTTATGGTATTCACGAAGGGGTTGATTAGGGGATCATCACACCCTCTATCTGATGGGCAAACAAATTGCCACCACTTATCAACCATTGCTTTTCGAAGTGGATCACTAATCTCCGTTCCAACTGGTTTCTCTCCCCAGAAGTACGGGTGTATCATGAGCATGCCTTCCAACTCAAGACCTAAGGCCTCGTCAGGCTGCCCAGCCCGGATTGCCATGTGGTGGGAGATATTAGCACCGGCACTGTCCCCAGCTAAGAACACTTTGCCAAAATCAACACTTTCCCTGAGCCAGTTGTCGGAGCCTTCGCCAGAATTATGTGAAGCCACCCACTGAAGTACCTCCCACGAATCTTCATACGCAGCTGGAAGAGGATGCTCAGGGACCCTTCTGTAGTCTACTGAAATTGCGATAACCTTAGCTTCAGCCACCAGTGTGTTGACGAAGCTGTGGTACTTTGGTTCAAAAGCAGTTGCAATACAAAATGCTCCGCCGTGAAAGTAAATAACCAAAGGAAGTCTTTGCGTCTTGGTTATGAGATTAGGACGGTAAAGTCTTGCAGTTAAACCGGTCTCTGTGTTCACTATGACATCTTTAGAGGAAACTCCAGTCTCAGGATCAAAGCCTGCTGGTGTGACTTCAGTTGCAACGAGTCTCTCTATGGTTCCATCTCTGTATACTCTGATGTAGGGAGGAACGTCGTGAAGTATTTCTGGACTGCARGAACCCATTTGAGAGCGAGAGAGACAATGTGAAAATGGTGGAAAGAAAAGAACARAATAATATTGYAGTGTGATAATGAGGAAAGAAAAGCTCAGGGATTAATATAGACACGATGATTGCTTGGCTCCGAGCCCTTGACTCCTTTGTAATAAAAGACAGTTTCTTTRGTAGATTAATAACCGGCCGTGAAACGTGGRGGCAAAATGTKGGGGACYGGGAATGGATATTCTTCTGATTTGAAGGCCAAAGCARCCAAGAATAGCTTTTCTAAAGTTGTCAATTTACATAAAGAGGAATATCTAGATAGTTTGATTGCTAGGCCTCCTTCGACTGAGGAGTCSAATTAATTAGYATAAACGTATTAAATTTAAAAAAAAATGTAAGAGAAAATGTAAACGAGAATAATATGACAAATTATCTTTAAATATTATGTATCARATAAATTTTGATATAAAGGCAAACTTTCTTCTTAAAAATAAATAATATGACAAAATCAAATATGATTCAATTGATGATGATGTTACTGTGTGYAATTTGTATTGGAAGCTTGGAGYATATCAATTTGGATGKGTGCACRCTTGTATTAATATACCTCAAATTTTGTTACCATTTGCGAATGGTAAATCCATTTTGGAGCATCTGTCTAAATCAAAGGAAGTCCATATACTCCATATGGTGTATAGAATTTCGAAAAGCCTCAAAAGTCAGACCGTGGAATTCAGAGACACCGACAGCACACCTACTCATCTCGAAACTAATAGATAATTGGTGCATCATTGGACAAGCACTTAGTTATATTGATGGTCATGCTTGCTTTGAGTGTAATCTGGTGCTGAATGAGTTCTAAATATTTTAATCAGGTACCGAATTAATATTGTAATTTGATATATGATGGTTTATTTAACTCGTTATCGTAACTGATATATTGATATTATATTTATGTTTTAAGAGTATTTAGAGGTGATCGAGTTAATATTAGTATGATAATTGTGATATATTTGATGATTATGAAATAAATATATTGCATTAATTATTTATTTTGTTGATTTTTTGTCACTTCAAGACTCTTTGGAAGTAGCGGGATTAAAGAAGATAATTTTAGTACATTTTGAGGTAGTTCAGCTATGCACAAAATTTACTACGTGGGCACATAGGATGGACGAATTTATGAAAGTGTTCTCGGCTTAGGAGATCCTATTGTCATTGGAGTATTATGGAACATTTATCTCGTGTGATGAAGAGTTGGTTTTAAAAAATATTTATTTCCTCAATAGAGTAGGATTTTATTATTATTATCGGGTAGTTGAGTTYTATTAGAATTATCGCAAGATCAAATTGTTTTATTATCCTGATTATTTGTAAGTATTTATTTACTTCCTACTTATCAAGGAGTTTAGATATGTAGTTTAGTTGGTAATTTGAGCTCGTAACTAATTATCGACACTTGGAGAGAGATTAGTTATTAGTCGGCATCCAAGAAATTAGAAACTCAACTACCTAGTGAATCACAGTGGAATTAGAAATTTTGAATTGGATCTTTCACATATATTTTTTTCAATTCTATTTGCTATTTATTTGTTTTCTTGTGATATGTTTACTTTACAATAATTGGTAGCTTATTAATAATTCTAAAAACCCCCCATTTATTTTTATTTTAATTGGAAAAAATTTACTCACCTATTCCACGGGAAGATGACATTATTCTACTCTAAACTACTATTTTTATCCATTTAGAATATGTTATTTATATTTTGTTTTTTAACAACACATCGAGAGGGTTTAAAATGATGTAATTATCCATGTAATTGTGATTTATTGAGTATATGTATTATTGTTTGTTATTTTGGTTTTGTAGGAAAAAATTTCAACAAATTTGTGTCAGAAACGAGATAAAAACCCTAAAAAACATGAACGACAAGATGAGAGATGAATAACTATATTGATAGAKACCCTTGTTTGAAACCAATGGGAGCCCAAAATGAAGATCATCAAAAGCTTGGAATCGAACAAGGAACAAAAAAGTCTAAGAAATCCTAGTGAATTGATTCGTTCGGGTTTGAATTGCTCTAAACAATTTATCATTCAGAGTCGGAGTAATGAGTTCAAGTCATGGTTAACCACTACTCAGATTGCGGCAAGTCGTACCTAATTAGTGTGACAAAAATGGTTAAGAAACCAGAAGCAAAGAACAGATTGAAAGCGATTTGTTGAAATGTATATGGAGTCCCCATCTGAGAGTGATCATCCAAATAAATATAGACATCCCCAGTTAAAACATTTGCTTATGGAAGATAGATGTAGAAACCAAATGTATGACCTTGAAATGACTGGACTGGATCACACAAGGGTATGAGTAATGAATGATTCTCTTTAACATAGAATTAGCATGCAATGCGTGACCAATAYATGAAGGATGACAAAGAAAGTGATTTAAAAGTCCAAATTCAAGAAATTAGTGAAGCAAAGGTGGCATATCCCTGTTGAAGAAAGCAGCCAATCTTCGAATTAAATCTTTGGCCTTCTCTGCTTGCAAATTGTACAAATGAAACACATGGTCTTCCCCCTCTGTCTCTTGTATCTCAGCCACACCCATCCATCCGCTTCCACCCAATACTTGATAATAAAGCCATCCTCTATCCTTCAAGATGTCTTTCTCAGCCACACAAACAAGAACCCTCCTGCATCCTAAGCCCACCAAGCTTGGCGCACCCTCCGCAAACGGGTTTACCCACGGATCATCATTATCTGGAGTGGATGGACATACAAATGGCCACAACCTATCAACTGATGCCTTCTTATCCGGGTATAGCGACTCTGACCCGATTGGAACCGAGCCCCAAAAGTATGGATGGACTAATGCCACACCAAGAACATCCACACCAAACCCTGCCTCAGGTTTCCCAACAGCCATTGCCATGTTATGAGCTATGTTAGCACCTGCGCTTTCACCTGCCATAAACATACGTCCAAAATCTGCATGATTGTTCAGCCAAGCCTCTGTGCCATCACCGTTCCGATGAGACACAACCCAGTGAAGTGCAGCCCAAGAATCTTCATATGCAACAGGGAGACGGTGTTCGGGAGCCCTTCTGTAGTGCACGGAAACTGCAACAATCTGGGCTTCAGCTACAAGTGCATTGAGGTAGCTGTGGGTGTTTGGAGAGGAGGGTGTGGACAGACAAAAGCCTCCTCCATGGAAGTAAACAAGAAGAGGAAGCTTCTGGTTGTTGTTTTTCAGGTCAGGCAGGTAAATTCGGACGTATACTTCAGTTTCAGGGATGAGATTGTTCACGTCTTTAGATGACACTCCAGTTTGAGGATCAGTTCCTGCAGGAATGGAATCTGTGCCCAAAAGCCTCTCGACATGGCCATTTTTGTATACTCGGACCAGTGGGAGGAACTCGTAGTCTAATTCCACAGGTTCCAAATCCATCCGAAGGATAAAATTTTTGAAGAAAAACCAGGAAATGTCAGTTTTTCTCCTCCTCAGCTTCTCATTTATAGATAAGAAGATCATGTGCCACCTTCTACCTCTCTTCTTGTGAGATCAATGGGAATTTGCTAGGGATAACATTGATAAAGTTACTCACACCCCTTGTTGTACATGAGAGGACAAAGACATTTACGTTTACATTAAAGACCCGGAACCTCCAAATATGACTAAATTGTATTTTGTAAACCAGAATGAATTCATCTTTAAAAGATAAAAAGGTAAGCTCCATACGCATTTGCAACTACCAAATGAAACAAGAAAAACAGGAGTTTCGCATCGAGGCCTAAATTGGAGGCCAGAGAGAAGAAATTTAGCAGCATGGTATATATATGCACCTTTGCTATTTGGAACATATATATATATATATATTGATTTCTACAGATCCGTATATTTCTAAAATATTTTGATAATAAATAAGGATTTTTAAAGGATGAATTGGTTTGTAAAACCAGTTTCGTCCAAAAAATTTTTGAATAATTTGAAAAAGGAAAGGATCATAAAATGATTTTTCAATAGAAATAATATTTTGAAAAAGAAATTTTTTAATAAAATGAGTTGATGCCTTAGACGATTTCTCAACTAAGGTATCTATTTTTRCCTTGAAGGTACGTTGTGTGGTACCCCAGAATTGAGATTGAATTTGCTGACTCTATTGACTTTGAGCAGGAACTATCTCATTGCCTTTGTCTGAAGAGGTCTACTGGAATTTGGAGAGAAGTTCTTGGAACTCCCTGGAATATGCAAGAGTTTCCATCAACGCCTGGGATGGAATACTTGGAATTGATCCGGATTGCTGACTGGAATTTTGTGGTTTTCTCTTCTTCTTGGCAAATATCATACCAAGATTTCTTTCATGTAGCCGGCAATTTGGAGGCTTTTTTTGGGGTATTTTTGGTAACTCCCTCTCGTGGAGGTTGTTCTCTCAATTTTTTAGATGGCATTCTATAGATATTCTTGCGTGGATTTGTATCATGACAAATTCAATATCAAAATCAAATATACTTAATATAGCTTGCCATCTGACAAATATTTGTTTTGATGCAAGATTTTAAACATCTTTTTGTAAAATGTTTTTTGCAGATTTGCAATATATACGTAATAAAAATTTTTGATTTAATAAATTATTTTAAAATTTTTATATGCACATGACAATGCTGAGAATTTCCTTTTTAATAGTGGAATAAGATTTTTAGGTGTCATTCCAATGTCCAGATGTGAATCGGACAATGACTTCTTTCCCATTTAACAATTGCTTTAGAATTCCACCATAACCAATGTCAGATGCATCAGTTTCAACAATTTTAAACAAGGAGGGATCAGCAATATGCAAACAAGGAATTTCARTCACAAGGGATTTAATTTTCTTAATCAATGCAGTGTGTTCTTCTGTCCAGGGGACAGGATTTTTCTTTAATCTATCATRTAAAGGTTTAGCAATTCGAATAATATTGGGTATAAAATCAAYCACATAATTCAAACTACCTAAAAATCTTTGCAACTGATTTTTATCAGTAATTTTATCAGGGAATTTAGAGGCAAGTAACAATAATCTTTTGATTGGTGTTATTGTACCTTTAGAAATATAATGTCCTAAAAATCGAATCTTTGTTTGAAAAATAAACATTTAGATTTAGAAACAACTAAACCATTTTTCTTTACAATATAGAAAAAGGTTTTTAGGTGTTTAAAATGTTCATCTATTRTTTTGAAATATACAAGAACATCATCAATGTAGACAATACAAAATTTTGAACAATCATTAAATATATTATTCATAATCTTATTGAATTCAGAAGGGGCATTTTTAAGACCGAAAGGCATTACATTCCATTTATATTGACCAAATAGAACCGTAAAAGCCGTTTTATAAYAATCTTTTTCAGAAGTCTATATTTGCCAGAAATCAGATTTTATATCAAATTAGAGAATATATAAGCAGAATTTAAACGAAATAGAAGATATTTCTGATTTGAAATGGGATATCGAATCCATTTCAAAGCAGAATTTAGAGGTTTATAATTGATAACTAGCCTAGGAGTTCCTCGTTCTATTTCTGCATTTTTGTTAACATAAAATGCAGCACAACTCCAAGGGGATCTGGATTTTCTAATAAGGTTTTTGGATTCGAGATCTAGAATTTCTTTCCTACAACGCTGTTCAAGTTCAGCATTCATCTAAACTAGTCTAGTCTTGGTAGGAATCATATTTTCATTAAAATCTGAAGAATAAGAAAGATCAACTGTATGTTGTTTGCTATCCCAGAAAGCATTTGAAAGATCAGAACAAAGCTCTGTCTCGAAAGAAGATTGGAGTTTTGAGATATTCAATTGAATCCTAGGGGATTTAAGTGTTTCATCATCCTTAGATGAAACAAAGTGTTTTTAAATTCTTTTAATTAAAAAGACTTACTAAGTGATAAAGCATTAATCTGATCTTTATGAACAGATTATGCTTTGATGAGATTTAAATTTTTTGTCTGAGGTTTTCCTAAGAAAGGAAAAACTATTTTGGTATTTCTAGTCTTAAATGTAATTAACTCAGAATTTACCTTATAAGGTGTGATCAAAGTTAGGAAATGAGTTCCTAAGATTACCGGATGACAGATGTCATTAACTACCACAAAAGGAGTTTTTATAGAAACATTTGAATGAACTATAGAAGCTTCAGTCTTATATTTGACTTGGAGCTTGGAATTRTCAGCTGCTGATAATAGAYTATTTGTAGATTCTCRAAATTTGCTAGGTACTAAACTATCTTTGGTACAGTTCATATCTGCACATGTATCAAATAATGCAATAGTATCTATACTATAATCAGAAGAGAATTTTAAAGTAATTCTAATAAGGTATTTCT
>MEJB01000017.1:6619385-6711108 GCA_001752375.1 Rhazya stricta
GGACCGAAATCCTATATTGTTATCCCATGCTAATGTATCCAGAGCGTAGGCTTGCTTTGAACACTCTAATTTCTTCAAAGTAACAGCGCCGAAGGCACGACTCGGAGGGATTTTCATTATATTTTGAAAGAAGAATCTGAATAACTGCAGAATCTTGCTTTTATTTTTCTTTTAAGTCTTTTATTTCTTGTTTAATAATTTTAATTTCCTATTGAAAACTGGAAATCAAAACAGAAGATTCTTTTTTAGATTTTTTAAGAATATTTGTTAAATCATAAGTATTTGTAGCAGTAGATTGCAAAATAGAAGGTTTTTAAAAAGGTTTTTCATCAGACATAGAATTCAGAATTTTTTCTAAATATTGTTTTTGTACAATAGGATCAGAAATATATTTGATATTTTCTAAAAGAATTTGYTGTTCTTTGGTAAGAACATTTAAAGAATAATTAGATGAATCARAAGTTTTAGAGGATGATGAAGTGTGAATTTCATCAATCTGAAGAGCTTCTTTAGAAGAGGATTTAGACAAAGAATCAAAATCAGAATCAACAAGAATATTTGCAATTTTTCATAAATTTCAGGATCTAAATGAAGTTCATTTAGTTTTTTAGAAAATTTAAAGTATTTTTGATAATGTCCTTTTCTAAATCTCACAAACCTTTTAACTGGCCAGAGAAGATATTGTTTGGCCACTTGATATTCAAAAACCTTTTAACTAAATGTACCGAGTTCGAGTCAGGAGGACCCATGAAGGTATTTAGGATTATCAATGGATTCGGACCGGCCTAAGCTTGGCCCGTTCAATCCAAAATTATTCAATCTGCGCCTTAATTGAGTTCTTGATGCGTTGAGTTGGAGCTCAATAATTCAAGCTAAACTCGAGTTCAAGTGTGTTGAAATTAGGTGTGTGCATATTCAATTTAAACAAATTTTTCCTAACCGAATCAAATCGAAATAAAAAATTGATTCAGTTTATTTTTTTTATTTGATCATTTTTTAATTCGGTCGAAATAAAAAATTGATTCAGTTTAATTTTTTTATTTGATCATTTTTTAATTCGGTTAAATCAAAAAATCAACATATATATATATATATTATTTTTCAGTTTTTTAATTTACTTTTTGATTTTTAAAAAAAGAAATTATTTTCAATGAAACCAAAATTTCGATTTCAATTGTATCGAATCGAAATTTTTAATTTTCTTGCTAATTCATTGCGGTTTTGATTTTGGAGAAAATCTTAAAAATCAAGTAAACCAAACATTGAATCAAAAATGGAATGTCCATCCCTTGTTGAAATTATATATATACCTCTACCCCTACATGTTATCTCTAAAAACAAAAAAGAAAAAAAAAAGAAAAAGCCAGCTACCTTCATTATGCTTCTCCCTCCTTGCATCCGGAACTTGATCGGCAAGAACTACTCTTTTCTTGTTTCTGCTACATTGGCTATTAGCTCTATCTTATTTGGATGATGTGCGTTTCTGTGGGATTTTCTTGCAGAAATCTAGTAGYATCAAATCCTCTAAATGTCATTGTCCTTTTTATGCTTCTTGGCGGCTGAGACCCTCTAATATTTGGCTTGTGCAGAGAAGGAGTTTCAATTAGCTCACTGCATTTTAAAGATTAATTAAGATTCATTTATGATTCTTAATCACTATCAGTTTGGAGCTATCTTAATCTATGATTTTGTTCTGAAATCATGAATCTAGTAGTATCAATGTTTTTTTTTTTTTAATTTGGTTGTTTTTCATTTTTTATCTTTGCAAAATGAGTGCCAACAGTAGAATAAGGTAATATTTTGAAACTTATGGGTTGAAATTGTAAATGCAAATTTTAAGGGCTCAATAGTTCATTAAAAGTATTTAAATCCTGGGAAAGGTGTGGAGAACGGAATTGGATGATTAAGCTCAACTGCTCTCTCAGGTAGCATTACACCAACTTTCCCTCTAGTCGATCAGAGTTGAGAAGTAAAGGGTTAATGGAGAAAATAATGCTGATGAGATCATTGTATCGGGCCATTTTCAGCAGATCTCAGGTGTTCTCCTCAACCTCATTCTCCTCCGCGGCCGCGGCCTTTAGTCAAGTTCACCATTAGCTTCCTACTTTTTCTCCTAGAAGACTCCCTGCTGGTATTTTCTTTTCTGCTTTCTCTATCCCTTCTTTGTCTTTTATGTCTGCATCCCGTTGAATGTCTGGCAGGTGGGACTTCATTATACTTTTCATTTTCCCATTTTTTCTGTTAATTTATTACTTAGATTTTTTTTAGTTGGGGGGTGCTTGGCGATTGTGATGGCGCAATTTATGCTCTTTTAAGCTTGAGAGATTTTGCGGAGAAGTTCAGATTTCTARATGGAGAGACAGAAATTATGGAATGTGGAACTAGATTAGCTTGCGATTCCTGCCTTCCTGCAGGACAAATTGGTTGATATTATCCTGTTCGTGGTTTATTGTTCTTCACTTCAATTTCCAACTTCATGCAGTGTATTAGTCTTGGATACGTCTCGTTTTTTTCAATAGCAAGGGGATAGAGAAGGGTGCAAGGTTACCAATTCAAACAAGCCCTTTTGTAAGATAACCGCTCGTGCATTTAGATCCACCCCCACCGTCTTCTCCCCCTTAAACTGGAAGAAGATCCCTATACTTAAAAAAGGAGTAGAATCAGATATTTTTACTCCACCAGTCTAGCACAGAAAAATCATCTGCTGTATTTCAGTTTAGTAATTGTAGTGCAACAGCCCAGACTGGACCACTTCTTCTCATGTACTTGTATCATTCTGTAGATGAGCTTCAGAATCTGATTCCGTCTTAGTTGCTGTAATATAGGTTTCAAGTCTTCTTTTACCATGAGAATTGGAAGTACATAACATTTTTCTGAAGATGTATCTCACATGCCTGTCTTAAAAAGACTCAGGAATTGAATGCGCATTTAAGGATTTAATGGCCACATGCTGGGATGAACTTCCGGAAGCTGTTGTCTATGATGTGAAAATGGCGTTGTCGAAAGCACTGCTGATACGTCTAGGCAAGAGGCTTTAGTCAATGTATTTAGAGCAGCTAAATCTGTTGAGGAGTTCACTGCGATACTCACATCATTAAAGATGGAAATTGATGATAGAAGTCACGAGAGATTCGGGGTGATATAAACTATATGCAACCAAGGGCAAATCTGCACCAGCCTGACAGGCTTTCTATATTCACTGCAGTCCACTAAATCTTCATTTTCTGCAGGATGCGGAACCGATGGCCGATGAAATTGTCAATGCAATACATGCTGTCTACCAACGCTATGTTGCATACTTGGATGCCTTTGGTCCAGAGGAGGAGTATCTGAAGAAGAAAGTGGAGACTGAGTTGGGAACAAAAATGATGAACTTGAAGACGAGGTGCAGTGGCATTGGTCTGAGTAGGGAAAGGTCCATCTATTTTCTACTCTTATTTCTGTGGTGCAATTATCTTTCTTTCTTTGCTGCAAGCCACATGCAGAGACTGTGTACGGTTTTGCTATTTTGCATAATCGTGTTACTTCCTTTTTTTTTACTTGCAAGAAGCTTTTGCTTGAACTATATTCTGTTGTATGTAACACTCCAAAATGAAGTTTACATTTTTCAAAGGGTTACCATCAGAGAGGAAAATGAAGTGGTTTTCATCCTAGCAGTAATAACTGAAAACACATGTATCCCAACAACTTTCACCTACCTTTGTTCTGAAGGAGTCTAAAATAGTCTATTAGGAAGCGTGATTGTTCCCTAGGTATATGGAACTTCGATGTTTTTAACTTCCTTTTCCGGATTGCAGGTCTCAGCTCTTGGGACATCTGGATTAACCGGTTCTTAYATTGAGAAAAGAGCGTAGGTTTGGAAGGACAGATTACAGAGTACCATGTTTTTGTGACGTTTTCCTCCTTTGAAGAATATTACGAGGGCGAATGTTATTTTCATCTGGCTGATCCTGCTGATTTTGTCTGATATAGTGTATTGTTACTACAACTTTTGCAGAATAATATTGTTTAGCAACTCTATTAGGTATCCAAAAATAATATCTTTGTAACTGTAAAGAATACTTTGCCCTGGATGTTGAAGCGATTATGCATCCCTTACTGTCTAACTATCTGCCCTGCTTCTTTACGTATTGTTTGATTTAATGGATTGTTTGACAGAAAACAAAACACTCTGAGCAAAGAATAGAAGTGATACAAAGCAGGGAATGCAAGATAAGAAGAGACAATTATATGGTGCACCGTAAGCACCTCAGGAAAGCGAAGGTTCATGAAACATTTCATGAACTTGAAAGTTATTGTTCTAAATCTAGATGCTCTTGTTTCAATTCTTTCCTTCAGGAGATCGGTCATCAACTGGAACTGTTCATTGGCTCTTGGGCATGCTCTATTCTTCCCGTCGCATTATGTATTGCTTTCATTTTACGAGACCACATGGTAGTCTTTTTTCACATTTGATGCTGTCTGATCAGGCTGGCCAATTTCAAAATCATCTTAAGCCTTAGCTAGGATGGTTTACTTAAGACATTATTCAAGAAATCTAGCAATGGCTTTCATACTTCACCTAGAACATTAATGTTGCAATGTTGCTCCGGTTTCATCCCAAATGTAATTCAATTCACAGAAATATTTTTCCTTTTTCTTTTTTTGTAAACGGAGTATGTAAATTGTGCCTATTCCCCTTATCCTCGTACCATTCAACCCGATCTGTACTTGGTCCGTGAGGGAATGCCTGCGGCTTCGTTTATTGAATACTAACATCCAGCAGATTGAGCATTGGAAATGATCCAGGTGAACGCCAGAGCAGTTCCATAAATGCCAATTCATCAGTTTACCTTGATCACTCTATGACTTTTACGCCATGACCAAGAATCCGAAGGTGATTTTGGCAGAGGTGGAAGCAACAAGGCCTTTCTGCAGAGGCCAAATGGCCACCCCTCACAATGACTCAACTCCTGAATGATCGAGCGCCGCCTTCGCAAATCTGGAAAATCAATCCTGCTCATGSTAGAACTGCGGGAGAATGTTGCCTTTGCAGATGCAAATGCCTCAATGCTCGAAACACTGGTAGAGCGAGAGAGACGACTACGAGGTGTCAAGAAATTTTCTTCTATTGCTTCATCCTCGTTGCCCTTTTCTTGCATTGCCTTTGGAGTGTTAGAATGATCTCTTGTTGGAGAGAATACCCACCACAAACTATCCCCAGCAAGGCTTGATTTCCGCTTCACTTTAGACTCCATATACTTGCTTATGATTGCTGAAACAAACACCTGAAAATATGAGATATCATTACATTATCAGCAGAATAATCTTAACGTTCAAAAATGTGAAATCAACTTTTTGACATGGATATGTACTTCCTGTTCATCGTCAAAGTCACTGGTGGGAGTTTCTTCTTCTGGGTTTGAAGAAGAAAGCCTGCCTCGAAATGACCGGCAGTCAGAAAATGCATCCTTGAGAGTTGAAGTGAGAAATTTGAATCTCTTAGAATGATCTTGTGGCTCTTCATTAGGAGCACGGCAATTGGAAAATGCATCCTTGAGAGTTGCAGCAAGAAATTTGCATCTCTTAGATGGATTTGGTGGTTCTTCATAACGAAAGAAAGTCATATTGAAGTAAGAGTTTAATTGGAACTTCTTGCTGAGGTGTTGCTGCTGAAAAGAAAGCATACAGAACTAAATATATAATCGTACTTAAGTTTGATGTCCCAGTTGAAGTACTTTTGTGAAAGTGGCCTCGCACCCATCTTTATCTCAATTTCTGGGTTTTTATCTTTGGGGTGAAGACTAAGTTAAAAGAAGAAGACAGATTTTAGACTTCTCGCTGCCTTGTGATGCAAAATCATCTCATAAGTATAATATAACAAAAGAAAAGTTTGTAAAATCTTCAGTTTCACTTCGAACCTAAGTTAATACAAATCAGGATATGCTACCAAACAATGACTACTAACCCGAAAACTTTGGTTAAAAATGGCTCTCTGTCCATGATATTTTCGTTACTGGAAAAGAAAATATAGTAAGGCTCGACAGTCATTTGGGGTAATTATAGTTTGTTCCTCTGAGAGTGAAAGCAGGGTAGGAAATCACACATGGAAGAAAGGACAAGTCTAGTGCCCCTTTGAGCAATAATGTCGTTCCTTTTAGTAGAACATGCTTTCAGCTAAGGTTCCAAAGACCTTTCTAGTATAATTTGAATAAATATGTTTCACAAAGCAAAACACTAATCAATCATCTACAATGGCCCAAACAGTAGCACGCCCTCACTTTTGAGAGACTGAGTGCCTTCCCTAAACGTTACTTTTTCTTCAGTAATCAAATTACTGCATAATGAACTTATATAGTTTCCAGAATATTTGTCTTCAATGAAAATGTGAGGTACAGTCTTCTACGGAGAAGAATAGACCGAGAACATGCGTGTTAGATCACAGTCTTCGCACAATTAGCAGAGTCTAGTCTTCTTTACATATTTCAACAGAAGATTCCTCATCTGATCATGGCACTCGTGGTATAGCAGCCAAAAGTTCCACGAACGCAAACCGTCTTGAAGTAGTTAAATTGCATGATGTTTAGAGCTTACAAATTTTCCTTTGTCGGACCAAATGCTTGAGCTTTATGTCCTGTTCCTGCAGGGGACTTCACGGAATCATTCTAATAGCAAGTCAGAATTGGAAACATAAGAATATCGAAATCCATTGACAACATTTCAGGCAGACTAGTAACAGTCATCAGACAAGTCTTCCTACTGCTGATGATAATTTTCTGATTCGAAATGCATGAAACGTGATACAAAGACACCAAGGAAGTTTCCCAACCTTGCATATACCAGAGAAATGGTTATTTCACAGGACAACATTTATTTTGGTATGAATTCCGAAACTGATCTAAAGTACTTTCAAGATTCTTAAGATACCATCTATTGTTAACCATGCATTAACACAACCTTGCAAGACATATCAAGCAGAGAACCTCGCAAAGACCTAAGTCAAATGTGTGAAGGCAGACAAGAAATATATACTCTACAAAATAAAATAATTTATGACTGGAGTCTTAGAAATCTGTCTGGCTTTGTTGACAAAGCATCTTCCTGGTTCAAGAAGATAAGCACTTGTGAACTTTGTAATGCATCAAGATCAAATTTTTGCTAACTGTTTATGCTGAAAAGAATTTACTAATCTAAAATGGGTAAAAGAATGGTACACAGAAAGAGTACTAAGGTATATCAGTTGTATAACCAAGTTAGGGCTCCATCCAAGTCCTATTAAATTGAGTACCTAGAAAAAAGTATTGACCGTAAAGAGCCATCTATAGTAACACGGTTTACTTTGAGCCAAAATGCTTCAGCTTTTGACTGCCAAAGATTAATTTTTGAGCATTTATCCAAAAAATACCTACATGTGTAAGTATGTTATAGCATACCATAATCTCACAAAATTTCTGTTTGGGCAATTGACACATGAGGCATGCTAAATCTTTTCAAGGCACATTAGGCCCCTCGTCGAGAAATAAGGAAGATTGGGATTTTCCATTTATAGTAATATAATTAATAAACCAATGAAGATCCTATGGATGTAAAGAACATTAACAGGCAAACATGTACAAGAGGCTTATGTTGTGTACTTAAGAAATAGTACAATATATGTGTTTAAGAATCGTTCTTTTAGGAATTTCATTTCCTACACTCATTTCAGGGTCCAATTGAATGGTAGACCAGTAGAGAAATTGAAAATAAAATTTYTATTATTTTTTTCTATTTTYCCCCCTTGCTTTTCTTTTTGAATTATGAGAACAGACACTTGRTAAGCAAAAAGAGGTAATCTTTTCCCAGTCCATTTCTATTTTCTCCCTATCAAGATGAGAGAGAAAACAAACTAGATTACGTAATTTCAATATTCTATCGCACCACTAAAGAAGTTGTTTTCTATTCTTGCCATCTTATTAACAAATAGAACATCCTATCTACCCTTTTTAACCTATCAACTAGAAGGAAGGGCATGTCATTGCCATCACCCTCCCTTTTCACTCCATACACCAAACCTCCTTTTGGAAAGAAGAGGAAGTCCCCTCTTATATTTTATTCTTTTCATTTTTCTAAAGCATTTCTGTCTTTCTTGAGCATATATCCGTAGGTACCTCACATAAGTTTTCTTAAGTGATACTCTTATTTTGTAAATTCAACTTGAATATGTCTCTGTGGAATAGGATTCTTCTGTGTTCCGTTTTCAAACTTACAGTACAACAGCTAACAGATTCAAGAAATAATTATGTAATCTTTCACCAAATGGGAAAATACACGTGAACTGATCCATTTYTGCYTAAAGCAAGACAAATGAATAACATTAGAAAAGACTTGGAAATTAGAAATACAAGCTAATAGCATAAAATAAAGCAGCAAATTTGTGGAACCTATAAGTTGAAGACCAGAGGTGTACCAACGAATCAATTGGAGGACTTCTGAAGCTGTTGAGAGGTGATAGAAATAAGAGACTGAAGCTTAGCAATAGCCGATGCCTTATCAGGCGGGCACTTGGAAAGAGCAACATTTAAAGAAAAAATGGCCATGTCGAGCTTGCCAGCAGCCATGGCTGCCATGCCTTCTTTATAAGCTTCATCTGCCTCTCTGGCATCATATTGTGAAGTAGATTTTGCATCAGCGTTCTTGTGCTTTGAAACAAAAGATGCAGTGTCTAAGAAAGCTGTGGCTCGGCCAGACTCCAAAGCAGAAATGGCGGAGTTGATCTCGGCCATTAGCGCCTCAGGTTCCGTATGAATCTTCTTTACACCATCAAAGACGCACCAATGAGGGCATGCTTCTGCAGAGCCCATCCGACTGAATTGGTCACTGATGCTGTCAGAAAATCAACTCTTGACAGCATAGAATTGGAAGTTTGATTTTATATCTTGCTATTGTAATCATTAAGCAACTCCCTCTTGGTACCTACTGAATTCGAATTGCTTCATTCACGACAATGATTAGGCAACCAGTTCAAACAGCACGCAGTTAGCACCAAAGCAGCCGACTTCGGCTTAAAACTGGAACAGAAATCATCAGAAAATTATACCATATTACTGCCTCTAATAGTTCTAAATTACCACATTAAGAGCCAAGATTCTGCTACCGCTAACAAAATCACGACGCTCCTTTCTTGGACTCTCTGAAGCGCGGAAAACCTTACCAGTTACTATTTCCTTCTTGAAAAGATGGTTTATGCAACTCTAGCATGATATAAGTTCTAATACAAATAATTTCCAAATCTTTTGAAAAGCATTAAAAGTATATTATTCTTTTTCGATATACGTCGTTCTTAGAATATCAGTACCTTGCCTAAATTACGATTCCGGCTGCTAGCAGTCGGTCGGAGTAGGAAGTCGACACCGGAACTGATAATAGAGAGGCTCCAAAACCAATCTACTACAAGACCAAGACCCAGTTCTGCTGTGTGGCCATTACGCAAGCGAACAGTCTGACTCCTGTGCGTTGTCGTTGGGTGGATTACGACATTTTAACCTCTATACTAAAAAATGGAGAAAAATTCAGAGGTGGGTTTTCACGTTGAGCATTTCCGAATGAACTCGTTGCCCGTTTTGACATTGTTCGAGAAGCTTGTCTGTAGTATTCAATGCGTTTTTCTTAATATTAGTATACTAGCATATATTCTTTGTTAATGGAAACCAATATTAAAGGGATTTCGAAGTTTACTTGTCTAATTCGCACCGTTAGCAATTTTTGTTTTGGTTTGGTTTCCTGAGACATGTTCGAATGAGTATTCATAGTTCATCTAGAGTGATCCTTCATAGCAACCTTGTTAGAGGACCAGTTTAACTCACAGCAACCAGTACGCAAAACAGATGATTTTGAAGGAATAACTAGTACGAACCCCATCAAAAGGGCTGTATTAATGCAATCGCCAGACAATTAACTACAAGATTACAAATGACCCTCCATGTGAAGCTCAAAATCTGAATTAATCAATAGACAGATTTTAAGGGAGCAAGATCCACAAGGAAGAATAACAGATGCTGGTAAAGATTTCGTTGTATGTAAAGTAATTGTACTTCCATTCTTTGACAGTAAATAGCCCATCTCCGCTAGCTCTGATGAATCGATTGCAAAGTAATCGCCACACTGGCAGCGGTAAGAACACTCTATAGTTTCACCAGCATCTTCAATTGTAAGATCCTCTAAGGTGACATCTTCTGATGTTGCTGCATCCTGTCTCAGAAGWWGTAGTTCTTGATCATAAGCGGCTCGCGACTTTGGGTGGTTGAGGATTTCCCAGGCCTGTCTTAACTCTATGAATCTGGTGCCTGTCTCGTGGTTAGAAGTTGATGTTTCAGAATCTTTCAGCAACTTATCTGGATGAGAACTTAGGATCAAAGATCGATAGGTTGCCCGGATTTGTTCATAGCTTGCATCTTCATTCACACCAAGGATGTCGTAGTAGGTACGGATTAAGTTGCTGCTGATTGTCATTGCTGTAGGATGCTTGTATCCCATAATCCTACTGCAAGCACATAAAAGAACTCAAATCAGAAAAAATTACCTAGCAAGATCCCCTGAGAAAGTTGAAAAACCTTTATACGGGAAGACAAAACACACAGCASATTCTCCTTTGTCTTAGCATTATCCTTTTTGAGGCAAGAGCAAAGTACATACTAATGCTGCCTTCTGCTTACCCAAACACTAATTTTATCCTATAAACTATAAGTTTTCCTTCTGTAATCTTCAACTTGTCCATAGTGTTTGGGTAAGCAGAAGGCAGAACCCTCTTATTTAAATTTAAGATCATGTTACAGCAGAACTAATATAAAACCTCATAAAATTGAGAAGCTAATGCTAAATGAAAGACTGCATGCAGAACCCTCCTTATTCCTTTTTCCTTTTTCTTCTTCTTCTTTTTTKCTCTCTCTCACTTGAGAGGGGGACTGCTTATCAAGGTGTTAACTAAAATAGTATTTTTTTTGGGCCAAATGCAAAGGATGAATATATTACGTTCCTCCAAACATCCTCATATCCGGTTTAAAAGGAAAATGAAAAGACAGATGAAACAGATAGTTTTACTCTTTAACATTGCAAGATAACAAAGATAAAGGCTCAACAAACCACTTTATATGTATCTACTCACTTTCACACTACTGCTCACTCTTTCTTTTGCTCTCTCTTCTCTTGCTCACTCCTTTTTCTTTTCCCTTCTTGTTTCTCTCCTTTTTTGCCCTCATTTTTTCTCTTTGTTAAAAGTGCCAGCACTAGAACAGAGGAGAAGAAGCTTCTTGAATAGCAAAGACAAAGGGAAAGAAAGAAGCTTCTACAAACTTCCAACATCAAGCTCCAGAAGTACCAATAATTAAGAAGCTTCAAGATGACATTTTTCTAATCTAAAGTCGGTGAAATCATTGACTTTGAAATGCCAATACACAGGCTATTGAGGATGCCTTGGAATAGCAAGAGGAAAAATGAGAGCAAAAAGGACAGAGAAAAAAAAAATCAGAAGTGAGCAAGAGAAAAGAGAGAGCAAAAGAAAGAGTAAGTAGTGTGAGAGTAAATAAAATAAAAAGATATCAGCGACTGACAACAGTAACTACAGCTATAGACACTTAAAAAAAAAAAACAGTATTTGCAGCAGCCCGAAGACCGTCGTAAAAGGTGCTCCAACTGCCGCAAGTAACAATGACAACAGTAACTACAGCTATAGACACTAAAAAAAAAAAAAACAGTATTTGCCGCAGCCCGAAGACCGTCGTAAAAGGTGCTCCAACTGCCGCAAGTAACAATTACAACAGCTGAACARCAATTGTCAGGCTCCCACAAAAAATAAACGTACACTAAAAAAACGTCGTAAATAAATTTGTGGCAGCTATTTGCAACGGTTGTCACACAAGGTTGCAAAATTTGTTTCTGAACTCTGAGGACATATATGTATGAGAATAAAAATAGGCTAGAATGCTTCTATTGATAGAGCTTTCACGTCTGCGCATAGAATCRTTTCGCTGAGATCACATTAAGGTGAAGAACCAATAGTTTATTGCTATCKATTTTGAACTGTCTAAACATGGGCTAAAAACAAAGTAATAACTAGGCACAATTAAATGGAAAAAGAATATAACAAACTAATGGCATACTAGTTACGGATAACCAATGATTTTTTCAGAATGTCAATCGTCCTTTTGTTGTTTGCTTCATTACCCAACAAAGCAAACTTCAGAACCTCATCCTCCTCCAAGTCCAGATCAAATACTTTAAATCATAATCCAGGAATTCAATTCAACTATATATGAGTAAATCCCTTTCTAATTGGAATATAGATAAATCCCTCGCACAATGGTTTCAAATAAACATTCCCCTCAAACTTCTAAGCAGCCAAATCAGTAGTTAAATGAAACCCAATTATCCAGGGGAAAAGATCGAACAAAGAATAATTTTACAAGCCCAATCAAATTATCACTTTGATCCCAATATGCCGAAATTAACAAAATGATCCCATAGACTTATTAAGCCACATATAAGGGAATAGCTCGCGCAAGCTATGAGCTTTCAGTTAATAAAATGCCATGAGAAAAAATCCGGTCACCTCACACAGGGAGGAAGAAGGGCCTTCCCACACAAAAGAAGATACAATACAAAAAAGAAACATTTTTGAAAATGGAAGTAATTAACCAAGAGGGAATAAAGATTCAACTACGCAGCTCAATGAATCCAGATAATAGGTGAAAGTCAGTATCAATAAGCAACTTGAAGGGAAAATTAAACCAGAAAATGCAACTCAAGGTACCAGGCTAAACTTCAAAACCCAGAAAAGGAAATGAAAATATTAGCAAGATTCATTTACAAATTAGACGCTCCTTTCCCAACACAAACAAAGAATTTTTTTTTTTTTTTTTTGGGAAAAAAGAGAGAGATCTAAGTGAGCAACTGTACCATAGTAGGCAACTTAGTAACTTCAGAGAGAGGGAAAACCCTAAACGTGGACGGACAGCAGGGCCACTAACTCCATTGTCCCTACGGCGCATGTAAGCATCGTCCTCAGCACCAATACTGTCTTCCACTTCCTCTTGTGCATCACAGTTTCTAGAATTCGACTAAGACCCACATCTATTTAATCAACTAACAACAGATATCCGCCCCAAAAAAAAAAAAAAAAAAAAAAAGTACATGCTTATAACACTCTAAGGGGGAATCGAACGATGATTTTGATGCTTTTTTGGATTGGACTTTCTAATTTCTGCTGGGTTCTTGAGAGCCCTGAAAGATACTGGATGGGAATGAGATTCGGCGAAGGAAGGACAGTATGATAGGGTTTGATGACGCCTCGAATGAATTAAGAAATTTGAATAAGAAATTGAAAAAAAAAAAAGTTAAATAGGGCATTTTCGAATTAAGAATCAGAACAAATGATTTTCTAAAATTCAAGATGTCATACAAATGGCCAGCAAGAAAATTCTTGGGGGGCCACAAGCAACGAGAATTTTGAGCTATCTTTGGAATTAAAATTTTGACAAAATATTGTACTACTTCTATTTTAATTTACATGTTATATTTAAAAATTGATTTTATTTTAAAATATTTATCACGTTATAGAATCAATAAAGTGTTTCATAGTTTTTTTTCAATTTATCATTCATTAATATTGCCTTAAAACTAAGGCTATATTTGACTTACACTTTCAATGAAGCATATTACACTCTCACAACTTAAAAGGTTATTAAAGGCATTTATTTTATATTTATCTTCAAATAATATCTTTTACAGTCAACTAACTTTTTTAATCCCTACTAAAAAAGTGAACAGTAAATAATTTTATTATTCACTTTCAAATCACGTAATCTCAATGCTCAAATCAATTTTTTTATTATTTTAATCATCTTTCGTAACTTTTAATTTAAATATTATTTTAATCAAAACTCTTTTACAATCAAAAAATAAATTCAAATTTCAAATATTTTCATCGCCCACCTTCTTTAATTTAAAAATCCTTCTACAACTAAATAATTTTTCTTCCCTAAAACCCTAATGCAAAWATAGCTTAAAAGTCAAACCTTGAAATTGCACCTAATTAATGAGAAAAAAAAAATCACCTAATAAAAGGATGAGAGAAAGATAATTAATGAAATTAATTAGGATTAATTTAATCATTTTCATCTAATATTATATAAATTTCAGAAATTTCTTACCCTATATGCATGACTCCTTACTACATGTAAATCAATTCCAAAATAATAAATAACTATGGAGATACTGTCTTCCATATTGTGATCAATCATTACAACCTTTGATGAATGTCCTAAGAACTCAATTTCTTTTTGACTCAAAGCAAGGGAAATAGCCAGATGAATACCATCTTCTATGACCCCCTCTCTCTACAAAATATTTACAACTCTTCACGGGCAAAATTAAGAGGCAGGGATCGACAGTTACTCTAACATCTTTTCAAAATCTTATGTAGGATTAATATTTTTTAAAATTTATATAAAAAATTTACTTAAAAAGTATCATTTTACTTTTCAATATCTTGATTATCTACTCGCACCTCTCACAATAAAAATTTTTACTTCATCCTTAABGCTTTTCCTCTTCATTCCAGAGCATCCTCGACTGTCRCTTGGCCAAAATCTTCATTCTTTTCGAAATTAATGAAGATAACGTTTAAAATCATTCAAGAAATATGTGTTTCGAAACTACAAAAATACATAAAAAACCCTTATCAGCACTTGGCCTTCCTGGSCACCCTCCAATCCTTTCCYCATTGAGAGCATAAGGGTCCATTATCTTTTAAYGGTGTTAAGCGATAAAAATGGTACACTTCTTATATTAAAACTACATGTATCTTGTCGGSGCATGCATTTGAAAAGAATGAGAAAAGAACCCGTGTCGACCAATTTGCACTTCAGACATTTATGTAATGGCAATATCTGGACCATGCTGGATCATCGAGCAAATATGCAAGCCCCATACCATAGAAAGAAGCATCAAGTATTTCTAATAGGCTAAAGATCAAAGAAACTTACTACTGTGACAAATCCCTCCCTCTAGCTTGTTTGTAGTCTATAGCTTGGTGCATGTAATTACAGTTAACCAAATTAAACGAGTTTCATGAACTTCAGAAATGGACTCTATGATAGAACAGTTTCTCAAATTACATCCATGAACAAAAGTTTCTCACAGATTACATTCATGACCAAAAGTATTGCATACTTCCAACTATTTCCAAGCCATTACCTTAGCAACGGACTTTCCAGTTTAAAAGCCAAGAGCTACAAGCTAACTGACCAAATTGTTCATCCTCCTCCAGACAACACAAAAAAGGAAGAGTTAATCAGAATTGAATGTATAGTAATTTCACCAGTCTTCTCCGTCGGGATACTTAGATAACGTCTCCATCAAGACGATAATTTGTGGTCTTACAGACTTCAGCCGCCTACATGTCAATTTATCTAGTAATTATACATTGATCACACCTGAGACCCATGGAACAACCAACGGTGCATTGGGGTGAGCATTCCTGTAAGATTCAGAGTACCTCTCCTTAAAGTTCAATTTGGGTGTCTCTGCCTGCATCCAATAAAAGGACAAGCTTACTTGGGTGAAACTTTCCTTGATTAATGAAGAAAAACAACTAAAAGAGCATAGCAGGCAGATATGGAATACCATAGTAAGGGCTCAAAACTTACATATTTGAGCCAGCACTCCTGATTTTTGTGTTCATATATATCAGGGGAATGGCAACCATGCTCGGATGGGCAATAAACCCATACGTTACATTTCCTTTCACCAGGCCTGGCTCTTTTTGCCTGATTTATGCAAGCCATGCAACAGTCATAGGCAGATTCTTTGTGGTGGGTAAGACCCCATCTGACAGCAACACCATCATAATCTGTATGAAGTTCAGCATGACATTCAGGAGGAAGCCGCCTGCCAGGTAAAATTTCTCGATCTGGAAATTTAGGTTCCAAGTTAAAAATTGCGGATAATCACAATTCAAGCAAAGRAGCAAAAGAAGCAATGTTGGCAATTCATAACTGGACAAAATTTCTGTAGAAAAGAAAATTGAACTTTGCTTAATTGGTGAAGTTCAGCATTCCCTTAGCTAATCTGCATGGAGAGTGTATATTTCTCCTATTTCTCTTTTAGAACTTCTATACATGAGAAGGCTGGAGAGGGGTTTGGCAACAGCAAGGGAGAGACATTGACAAAAGAAAATGAAATGTGAACTCCCTACCAAGTTCTTCTGCACCCTCGGGTTTGTCATCATGTTCCTTATTAATTATTTCAACTGGTAACCAGAGACCAATTTCCTCTGACAACTGAGCCCAACCAGAACCCAAAGCTCCTACAAGCACACCTGCACCACATCACTTGAAATATAAAATATGCATATAAGCATGCCAGGAGGGGGAAAAAAAAAAATAAATAGAGAATGAAACTGAACTATTCCATGAAAAAAAGAACTTTGGGTACTAACATGGAGTAACAAGGATAAGATAATAGTGAGAAGACTATACCAGCTTCTTCAGGGAGAATAGTAGAATTCATAGTCTTTCCACGAATTACTCTTTTAGCTTCTTTTCGTTTTGCCTCACGCCATCTTTCTACAGTCTCTGCTTACAAAGAGCATCAAAAGGGAAAGTCATTAAAGGACAAACAATTAATCAGCTATACAAATATTTGATTATAGCAGATTGATCACATAGTGATAAGTTAAATGAGAGTATGACAGGAAGCATCTGGCTTCTTAGTTTAGTTCTGGCTTTCTTTTAGGAAATCCCAACACTATTAAAAAGGATAAGGGGAAGAGGAAATGGGATAGGCATCAGTATGTGAGCGTCAAACTTGGAAGCTACAAATCTGTTAAGAAGAGCAYTGATCAATTGAGCCGCTGCATTGGGCTCCAATCCATGTTAGCTTTAGGMTTTCTACCACTGTTTYAGAAGAACATTGTCATATATTGATACTAAACTATGATCCTGCTGGTTGAATTTTTCCGCCCACCCGTCCCCCATCTCCCACTCAAGGGCCAATAGTGATCAAACATTTTCTCCTTTTCGCCATTACCCAAAAGATTTAGTGGGAAAAAGAAAAGGCGATTCTCATGGTAATTCAACATTTCAAGAAATTAAAATATTGCTAAGAATGTTCTGTCCTGGTATTGCATTCTTAAGGGCACCAGGCATAGACGGATCTAGGGAGCAGAGGGAGGCAGCCACCCCTTCAAAAAATTTTAAATAAATCATTACAAATTTTACATTTCACCCCTAACCCCCACCCCAAAAAGAAAAAGAAARAGCATCTTAAAATTTCTAACATTGTCCTATACCACCAAGTGAAAAATCCAGGTTTTGTCCTCAGCTGCCACCGGTTAGTTGTATTATTAGCAACTAAGAATAAAGTACAAGCTACATCCAAAAACTCATGGCAATACACAGWTGCTCCATTCTGGCATCAAAACTTCCAAAGTTTAGAGATATTTAAACAGACAGTATGCAGAACAGAAGCACATAAACAAACAAAATCTAAGAATACTTTAAGTCAGAGAACCAAAGAAACTTAGTATAAGAGTTTGATGTCCACAGCCACCATATCTGCATAAAGAGATCCAGACTGGACAAACAAGCCACAAAACAATCTTAAATTACATTTCTAGGAACACATTTCTACAAATGAATACAGTTGCAATTGAAAGAAAGTTGGAGGCTGCCATAACATGTAAACCAAACAGCTTTCAGAAGTTTCATTATCCACAAAAGATACATTTGCAATTGACAGAAAATTAGAGGCTGCTATAACACATACAGCAAACAGCAGCATCTTGAAAATAAGAATGATGATAGAGCAGTAGAAACCACCATCTATCAAATGAAACCTATACAAAGAAAGAAAGGTGGTTACTGAAATCATCYATCACTGAAAGCTATTCTGAGATTCTGGTTCCCTCTATGCCATGAGAACAAACTTTCTTGTCCTCACGTGACAAATTTTCAGCTTTACTTTTTAGAGATTGAATTAAGTATCCAGCAGAAATACATGTAAATTCTGAATTTCAATTTTCTTCTTTTTTTAGTTCAATCTCCACAATTGCTGCACATACCAGTTGGTACTTAAGTTGCAAGATTTAAGCTGCAGAGCAGAAAAGATACTTGGTGCACTTCGCAAGAGAGACCCGCCTTGATAAGCAAAAGTTTTAACTTGGGCATGAGGATGGATCAGAGAAGGAAAATTTCTGTAGTTTGCACAGATCACAAGAATCAAGCCTCAAAGCATTGTTATAATGTGTGACCAGTCACTTCAGGTTCAAGTGGGCAATTATAGTGTAAACTTAGAGTCCAAGTTTGGATTTTGCTTGGTTTGAAAGGTTATGAACTATCGAAGAGAATGTATATATTTTTATACTTAAAGATTGTCTCTTGTATCTTTCAACTAATTAATGGACCTATGCTTCTCAAAGCTCAAAGGCACTCCCGTTCAGCTTTACTCTTACCTTCCCTCATTTCTTAAAATAAAAAATAACAAAAAAAGTATCCTTCATCTTCCAGAGGATTCTTTCAACCAGCAAATATTTGAGATATTAATGCAACCATTTATTATAATCTACATTTACTCTCTCTTTCCAGGTGGAACTCTAGATGACAGAATCTGGTCCTTCGGATCTTGCGCTTATATATTTATGTGTATATAATTTAAATTTTAAAGATTTTCTTTAAAAAGAAAAAAGGTAAATAAAAGTTTCACCATTTCAAAGACAGAAAATGATACCCAGATTTTTTTTATCACACCATATTAATTGCTCTGAGACATGTTGAGCTACCAAATTGAAATTGCTTAATTTGGACTTGAGTTGAAATAATTCCTCATTTTATTAAACTGGTGTCATGCACTTGTGTTTATGATGTTTTTCGTCTTTTATACACTTCGTCCTGGTAATTCAGGGAAAACTTGGATAATAACAAATAAACAAATTGGATTTGCATTCTCTTTTTCCCTGAATCCGCTTGAGGTGGTGGGAGCAGATATCTTTACCTGTCTTGGTAGAGAACCTTGAAAATTTTACAAAGTGGAGAGGAATTTGCATGTTTACTTGGATGGGTATGTTCTGAATAATTTTATACTTTGGAGAGCAGAAATAGGTAAGTAATCCAAATTTCACATTTTAAAAAGACACAGTGAAGCTATGACCTATTGTAAAYGACAAAGAAATAGAAGGAAAATGAATTAGTTGATATATGATTCAAGCTCAAGTAAAGCTTGAGTGATGATCAGTTGACATCAAAGAGCAAGTCAATGCTCTGTTGCTAATCAAGTTAACTCGACACCTATCCCCACTTCACAAGTATACTACAATCTTATACTCAAACACAGAGAAAAGAGTAAATAGAGCAAAAGGTCTACCAGCTCCAGGAGATGACACATCTATAAACAAGACAAAAGAAATTTTCATCTTCACTCCAGACTAAGTAAAGCCTCTATAACAGACTGCAGTAAAATACCAATCATAGGACAGTATAACAGGTATGCACCTTAAGGGCACAATTGTTTCACGTAGAAAATGCACAAGAAGAAGTAATCTCAAGTTCGAAGAATTTTGATGATGCAATCCTTATGTTAATACTCGTCATTTGATAACAAGAAGTCAAACAATTTCATAGTATTTTAAAAGAATTCATTTTCAGTGTTTCAAAATATATTATCCATAAACTGCAATCAATACAATTCTGAATCCTTTTATGAGCTTATTTATTATTATGAGACAATGATTGAACCTGAATCTCCTTCACATTTTAGTCCCATTTGATTATTCTCACGCCCTCATACTGCAGAAATAGGTTCTTTACATCCAAAACTAATTACTCTAGGATTTGTTAAAAACACAGCTTAAAAAGCAACGGAAGAGAAAGCTGTAAATGCCACAGAGCTGCCAATACGTGTCTCTCAGTCTAGATGATGAACAGAAAGATCATTATTGAGGTAAAAAATTTAATGCTGATCCAAGCAAACCATCAAAGAGGAAAAGGTATGCCAGGTAAACAAGCTAAACATCACTTCCAGTTGAATGCCCAAAACGCCATATTTATTTTTTATCAACTATTAATGCACGGTCCAGAATTTAAGTTGAATTTTAATAGTAAATCTCATCAGTCATAGTAACGAAATACAGAAGCTTTATTTCATGGTAGTTAAAGCACTCTATGATTTTATTCCAAAGAGTTCCAGTCACCTCCATATAAAGAGTTCATTAAAATTCTAATTTTCCAAATAGAACTGGACAAGATAAGGAAAATAAAGCAGATCAAAGAACAGAAATTGATGGAAATATGATACCCAATCATTTGTATTCATGTCTTATTTAAATTCCTTTAAGGCATTCAGGATGTCAAATGCACATACTAGGTTTTACAACAATACCTTAAACAAGGCCCCAAGGAAATCCAAAAGACTAACTTAAAGATGAATCTAAATATTATTCTGAAAATCAATAGTTTAGTGATTACTATACACCACTCTACTTCCAAAGAAAGGGCAGAATGAGAACAATAAATCATCAAAGAAGCAAAGTGCACCCACCTCGCCGAATAGCCGCATTGGTACTAGCATTGACGGCTCTTAATGTTAATAGTAGCTCATCTGTTAATTTCTGTTTCAAGGGCTGCGGCACTTCAACCCTTTCTTCTCTTAAAAATGCCATCTTTAACTTTTCTACCTTTAGGCACCAAAAAGGAAAAAGGAAAAACTTTTCTTCACCAAGCAATAACATCCAAAAATTGAACAAATTCACTCCGATAAATAAGATATAAACCATTTACCAGTATAAAAATTCCGAGAACTCTAAATGGACTTACCAATGTAATAAGTTCAGTAGGTTCCAAGTCCTTTCTTATTCTAATTGATTCTTCCATCTTCCTAATCTGATCCGGAGTGTATCTAAAAGCTGTAAGTGGAACAAAAAAATCTCATTACAACCTAGCACTGCAGACGGAGAAGAACAAAACCCAAGAAAACCCAGAAAACAAATGCGCATCCAAAATTGGCGAATGGGTCATCCGTGAAAATAAAAAAACACAACAAGAACTCGAAATAATGTTGAGAGGCTAAAGTCTAACCATATACTGAATCATTATAAGGGTACATGTAAAGCGAAGTGTAAAGAGAGTGGAGCACATAGAGAGCAACAACAATGTTGATTGAGCAAACAAGCACTGTGGTTCTCTTGTATGAACACCATTTTCCTCTCCCATTAGTGCTATTACTATAAGAATTTGACCACTCTAACCTCGCCATCTCCGTCTTCTCTCTGTCAAAAACTTCTCCATCCCATCATCTCTCTCCCTACCCCTCCTCGCTTTTTCTTGATATGTAATCTAGATTTTCTGTATAAGCGCAAGAAATTGAGAAATCTGGAGAAAGTTTCTGGAAGGCTTTTGCTTCTGGGGTCGTTTTCTCAGATCACGTGTCGATGAGGCTCCAATCCTTCTTCGGTGTTAGGTTCTGATTAACCGAGAACGATATACTATGTAATAGAATACTAAGTAATAGAATACTAATTGCATAGCTACTCCAAAAAATAATAATAATAGTAATTGCACAGTTTCCGCCTTTTGTATGCTTTTCACCCTGTTTTTTAAGGTGTATTATGATGAATTATTCTTATAATTTTTATTATAAAATATTTCTTTATAAATAGCTAAATAATAATTATCTAGTTTTTCTTAATATGAATTAACTTTAATTTTATATATTTTTACCATTATCTTCAACCCTCCTATGACCTAATATATAGTTTCATGTGATTTTGACATATAGATGTTGTCAATATAATGGTTATGTTGGTAAAAAGTCTACCYAACCATCAAAGAATTAACTCAACTTTATTATTACTTTTCGTACTATGATTCGATATCAATTATTCATGCCACTGCTATTATTAGGAATCATCGGCTCAATAACAATTATTAATACATTCAAGAATTATTAAGTGAAGTAGTTGATTATGGAGCACTTAAGTTTAAATAATTATTATCCTGTTTTAATTTACTTGTCATAACAAAGTGTTTACAGCAAAGTAATAAAATCCTGAAATTTATATAATTTTAAATAAAAATGATGAATAATTTTGTTAGAACATTTGGGAAACTCGTATAAGAAATAGGAAGGGAAGAAGCTAATCATATTTGAGATATGACTTTTAGYTTTACTACAACATTAATGAGGTATTAATAAATTATTAGTAAATGGTAAATTGAGAGGAAAAATCATTTAAATACTTTGTTTGGTAATGCGACAAGTATTTTGAAACTGAAATTTTTTTTTCAAATGGGACACGTAAATCAAAACGAAAGTAGTATTACCTTTTGTTAGGTTTAGTCTTGCAAATTAAAATAGAAAAATGCTTACCGAATCGAGCTGATTAGAAAATTTTATATTSAAAATTTTTCTTTATGATTTTTTAATATTTCCTTTATTTTAAAAGTATGTCAATATAGGTCTTTTTTTCTTATTTTTTGAGGTATGTCACATCATACTCATCAAAACATTACTAAATCTATTTTTTTATATTTACCCTTATTAATTTTTCAAATCAATATCTTTTCTTTTGTACAATTAATTTTATTTCTTTCCGATATAAGGCTAAAGATATCACTTTAATAATAATCGTATACAAATTTATTATCTCATTGATATGTTTATTTTATCTTATTGTGACATACTTTAGACAAACGGAATAAATACTCATTTATCATTKATYYGAAAGTATATTTTAGATTTTCTTTTACCCAATTACCTTTGCTCCACAATGCACGTAARTGTCTATTTAAATAATGATTAATATTAAAGACGCAAACACTAATTTAGTGGGGCATGATCAACTTTAACCAAAAGAAAAAAAATCATAAACATATATAATATTTCATTGGAATTATGCTCTTCGATCTTCATAATTTCATAACGATCTATAACTACTTCATTTTCAATGATATCAATATTTTTTCTCAAAATATGCAATAAAATATGTGAACTTATATAATTCTTCTCAATGAGATGAATAAAAAATAAATATCCAACCATTTCAAATATATTTTTAAGCAAAATTTAAAAATGTGTAAAATAAAAAAATCAGCATAAAAATGTATAAAATAATTTTAAAATGCAAAATTCTTGATATTTTTAAATGAATAAAAAATTTAAATTAAATTAGTTCTTAAAAGAATTTAGGTTTTTTTCTGGGGTTCCCGGGGGCCCGTCTCATAGGACACCCCAGTGTAGGTCGCTGCCAGACAACAGAAGATTTTGCCTACCCTTTTTGTCTAATATTCTCCAAGTAAGGCAACAAATGGCATGGATCCTGATCGGATTACCGGTCAATGTCATTATCATTATCACGTTAATTAATTATTAATGTGTTCACACCTTGCTTTGGAGGGAAGCAATTAAGGGCTGATCCCCCAACCCCAATCCTAATCCTAGGAAGTTAAATATAAATTGAATTCTTTAAATTGCAAAGCCTTCTGTTAAGTGTTGAATCAAGTGATTCGTATGCATACAGATAAAATAGCTCCAACTCGAACAAATCTCAAATTATCTTTTTTTCTTTTTTTTTTTTTGGGAGTAGATTGGTAAGGCTATTGGAAAATTTTCTGCAATTTACTACTTCAGAAATCTTAAATGACTTTTTTAACTTTCTTCCTTGACTTTTTAGGAAAATTTATGTAGTGCGAAAGAGAGGCCGATGAAGGGAGGCAGGTTTGGCGATAGCTCTATCCCCACCTTGAGCCTAGACATAAGAGAAATAGAGAAAATAATAATTAATTAATTTCAAATTCAGAATGATTAAAAAAGATAGAGGGAGGATATACTAAAAATTTTAGGTAAAAAATATTATTGTATTTAACAATATTGGTATGTGCACACATATATAAACTGACTTATATTATGAAACTGATTTAGTATTTGATAAATTAGTTTAACTTTTTATTTATTTATTATTGAAAAATTAAAAACATATAAATGTCCACAGAAAAGGTTATTACTTTGATAAATATTAATGTAAATGTAAAAAARAAAAAAAGTGTTTTTAMATTCCTTATTTTAATATAAAAATTCATAATATAAAAATACTTTTCAAAATAATATTTACTTATTGATCTTAGGGAGGGGCTAATTTCAAAACAATATTTGCTTATTGATGTTAGGAAGGGGCTAACATTTATCATTATTCATTATTCATCAAAAATACTTATATTTAACAATGTATTTTGAAAAGTATTTAGTATTGCTTATTGTTTTGAACAATACTTTCCAAAGCCTTCCATCCTAATTCCATACCCCACCAATGAATGTATAAATTTTGGATAAAAAATGGAAACTTTCTTGGTTTGAAGGTAAAACGTATTGGATTTTTTGTAAAAAATTCTATTGTTGGAAAAAAAATTTAATGAAAAAGGCAAGAAATTTTTGAATTTGTTTTTTAAACGAAAAATTGTTTGTTAAAAATTTTTATTTGGATTAAAAAATGAAGTTATAATTTTATTGAAGAAATATTTATCATAGATTTTTTTGAAGCAAAATTTCGTGTTTCRTTGAAAAAGCTAAACAAAAACAAAAGAACGGGCATCTATAATATATATCTATATTATTTACCCTTTTATTTTCAATCCCTGCAATCTAAATTCCTAGATCCGTCTTTGATGCATGAGGAGTTATAAACTTACATATACATATAACCCTATAGACAAATAAAAACATAAAAGAAGAGAAATATGTATTTAACGAATAACCTTTAATTGAAACTTTCTTCATCTTGAATTTAGACTATTTTGTCAGATATGTAAATATATTTTTGTCTCAATACTGAAATTTGCTTAATTAGTAGTGTAACCAGAATTAGTAGGCATGCTCTTGTTAATCCTATATATATTTGGTAAATATAAATAAATTTGGTAACTAAATTAGACAAGAAAAAACATTTTCTAATGTTGCCTTTGAAGTTTATCATTATTCATTATTCATCAAAAGAGCAAAATGAATTGCTTCAAAATTTATTTAATTTTTTCCTCCATCATACTTTTTTCCCTTCTATAGATTAAAGAAAAAGAAAATAATGGAAAATAAAGATTATTATGTATCATAATGATTATTCTATTATTTTTAACACTACTATAATATTATTCCAATAATCACAATTCTTTAATTCAAAGAAAGTTTTTTATCTATAACGATAATGGATTATGCATAGTTATAATGTTATAATTATGCTCTACATTCATTGCAAATAAATAAAATATAAATACATAGATTAGTAATTAATACATTAATTAATAACTCGATAAAGGCAGTCAGTTCAAATTTAATCTTCTTACACTCTTTCAAAGAAGGATGCGGCAAAAACCATATCAATTATGACAAATTTTGATCTTTTATGAGAGATATGATAACACTTCCCTTCGATCTTTTCTATTTATTTAAAATGTAAATAAAAGAAAACCTTCTTCGTGCTACTCAATTTGTAATCCTTGAYAGGAGAAATGAACTTGGACATTGAACTTGGGTAATTTGCAACTTCCCTTGCTTCAATTTCCATTATTGTCGATAAGTATCTGGTTACAGCTTCAAGCACGTAACTTTTCTTACGACGTGCAACAACAGTATAAGGCTTYGTTTGATTGTTAAGAATTCTACATTCAGAGAGTAGTCTGATTTTTCATATTAAATTTTAATATTTGGAGAATTACTTTGGTATTTGGAAAGAAAGCGAGTTCTTCAAATCYAGGAAATAATTGAAGAATCCTGGAGGGAAAAAAAAAAATACTTGTAGGAAAATGATATTATGATTACTTTCCTTGAAATTTTAAAATAAAATACGTGTAATAAGTTTTAAAGACTCTAATAACCTTCTTTTTTTTTCCTTCCCTCCTTCCTCTCATTCTTCACTTCAATGATTAAACTCTAACATTTTTCCCAAAAAGAACCTCGAAACTCTTCTCACAAGATCCTCCAGTTATATACATCATAAACAAACTCAATATTAATTATATGAGATATGATTTTGATTTTCATATTTATCCTAACATTTTGAACTAAAAAATATCTTCCTTTCTCCAAAAGTTAATATTGTTTACACAAAACTCTCGGATCTAAAAATAATATAAGAAATAAGAGAAATGTAAAAATAATTGTATATTGATCTTCCAAATTTGATAAGATGTGTGTTACAAAATTTCTGAAACTTTCTCGTGGTAAGAACTTAATCAATTGATTTCTCTATTCGGAATTTGTCAAGGGCTTAACTTGATCTGGGGGTTTGAGATATATTTGATACTCTTTTTTCTAAACTTCTCTCAATGTTGGACCTTAGATATGAATTATTGGACCACTTCCTCTTGTGCTTTTGCCTCTATTTATAGGCAAAATGAATTGATATGATTGATTGAGGCGACACTTAGGAGTAATGTGGCATTGCTTGATTCGCCCTGTCATCACTGATACTTGTCATCCTTTTATTAGTTGACATGTTACATACTYTCCAATTTAATGGGAACATTTAAAATTAATTTTTAATTATTTAAATAGATTATGAAATTTAATTTAACAAAATTTCATATCTATAAATATTACTTTTTTTTATTTTCTCATTATCTAGCACAACTATGATATTTGATTTAATATAAATTAAGTAATTATATTTATTTACTTAATAAAAATAAACATACGTTTAATTCATCTCATCTTAATAATATTTCAAATAATAATTTAATATTATCGAGTCTAATGTTCCATTGATATTCAAATTATTYGAGGCTAATTCAAATAATTTTGATACAATACAAATTCTTTTCCCATTTACATTCGTTTATCTTCCAAACAAATTAAGAGAATCTTTAAGAATTTTAATTATTTGAATTTTGATTCCAATAAATTTTAATTCGAATATAACTTTACTTTCTCATCAATCAAATGAGGCCTAAAAGTATTATTAGGTCTTTTATATTTTTTAATAATGTAATTTTGTAACATGTAATATTTCTCATGTGGATGGGGTTGGTACCGCCTATAWCAACCCATGTTTCATGCCATGCCATTATTTCCTGACTTGTCCATCACAAAAAGCCACAAGTGCTGTCCATTTTATACTTTTCAAAAAAGAGCGACGAAGAAAAAAATAAAAAGAGAAAGAATCATGTGAAATATATATAATTATTCATGATTATAGTTAAATATCAAAAATAAATAATTTGGACCACTATTATAAAAAGTAAGGATAGTATTAATTTAAACTAAAATATTGTGTTTGATCCCTATTTGTAATGTTATGTTAAGAGAGTTATAAATTAAATATTTCTCCCAATAAAAGTCAGATTCTGTATAGATAACTTGGATCAAATTCGAATTAGTCTTGCTAGTATTAAAAATATAGAATCTTAAAAAAAATTATATAATTATTAATGATCAAAAGTTTATTTTAAAGTTATTGTGGTATAAATTTTCGTACTAACATCCATGATGACAAAATTTTAGTTTCTTTTTCTTTTCAATATATAATTATTTTAGTGATGTAAGAAAATTAAAAAGTTCCATCAATTGTTTTAAAGTTATTGTGGTACAAATTTTCATACTAACATCCATGATGACAAACTTTTAGTTTCTTTTTCTTTTCAATATATAATTATTTTAGTGATGTAAGAAAATTAAAAAGTTCCATCAATTGTTTTCTAAAGATTTTCATCAAGCAGTCCTTATCCAAGTATTAGCTAAATCATTGAGAAAAGAAAAAAAAAGGAACTAAAATGTATTAGCTTTAGATGCTTAGCGGACCAAGAAAAAAAAAAAAAAAAATCAAAAGTTGCATCGAGCCCAAGTTGATATGAGTCTCAGGACCTTGTGGAATACTAGATAGATTTCAAAAGGTCCATTCCAAGAAGAGAACCCAGTCCATACAAAATCGAAAACCGCGGGAAAATCACTAGGGCACACAACTGCTACTAACCTTCCCATTCTCCTCTGATTATCTTATCGCCATCTAATTCGTTGTATCGCATAGAAATGGAGCCAGAAGACGTTGAAGAGGATGAGTTTGGTTTTTCCAGAAACTACTTCTTAGCTAAAGAATTAGGCACTTCTGCTAAAAAATCAGGACATAAACTCACCGATATTGATCTTGTTGATGAACAGGTTAATTTCTCTCTCTCTCTCTCGCTCTCTCTTGATATATATGGGATTTGTCCTATGTATGTTTTTTTTTTTGAATCTGTGTATAATGGACGATTCAGTAGGCAAATTTTTTTAATGTTTTGGCATTTTTCTTTTTGATGCAGGAGCTAAGAGACGCATTARCTAATATTGAGCCAAAACATGAKAAAGAAATTGATGAACTGATAAAAAGTTACAAGAGTTTATATGAAGAATGGGTCGTTGAATTAAGGTTCTCGCTTTCTGTTGTTGATTTGTGTAATTAAAGGCTTCATTTTGATTATTTTTACTGTGGTGTAACAGGTGTGGTTTTGGGCTTTTGATGTACGGGTTTGGATCAAAAAGGACTTTGCTTGAAGATTTTGCTTCTACTTCTTTAACTGAATTTTCTGTTGTTGTAATCAATGGTTATCTTCAGTCCATAAATCTCAAGCAGGTAATTCACTTTCCCTTTTGTGTGTGCAACCTCTGATTTCGTTGTTCTATGTTTACGTTTGAGATGATTAGATGCTTAGATTTAAAATGTATGAGTTTGAGATTATACAGAAGTTTAGCCCCTGCATATGACCAGAAAAAAGAAAAAGCTGAAAGTCATAAACTTTTAGAATTTTGATTTTTCTCCAACCTGAGTGTATTTTAAGATATTCAAATTTGCTGCTTTGGAAGGCACACAAATTCAGCACAAAATGCTGCTTTAGAGCGTTGCTGGGTARTAATTTGGGGGAGCAGATTGAATTTGATCTTCCTAATCAAATGTCAACAAATCATAAATTACTTCCTGATAATTTGAGTGAGGGGGATACTCTGTTTCACTTGGTTAAGAAGGACCTGGACCCGATTCTGCAGTTGCCTTTTGGCACTAGTCTACAAGTTTGATAGTGCTGAAGGTGTTTATTTGACCATTGTCCATGTGGTATATTATTAGTTAGTATCGTAGTTCCATTATTTACATCTCTTGCTTTAATCTATTTGGTAATCAAGTGGGTGGGAAGGASTGCAACAGAAAAATACAACACCGTCTCAACAGAAGGGAAGAGTGAAAGCTGAAGCCATATGAAACAGAAAAACAGTGGATGCAGACGCAGAAACAGAGAGAAGCAGGGAGTAGGAGAGAGGAAATGATACTGAATTAGAATACTACAAGGATGATAAATTATCAAATATCGAGAATTCACCTTCACATCAAACTCACGATGTAGGAGTCAAGGATGCCATCAGCAAAAATAATCATCACCTTTTGTCCAGTAGAAATTTACAGTRTAAAGTTTAGAGATTAACTGCATAGAACTGATTATAGTCAACAATGCTACTGCACTTCTTGTAACACATCTTTGAAGTTRTTCTATTTCATGTTCCTCACCTATTAAACTGAGGTTCATTACCTTCCTATATATGGAAAATAGAATGATACAGGGATCATAACTCATTTCCCCTTCACATCAAACTCATTATGGAAGGATTAAGGATGCTGTCAGCAACATATTGATAATTGTTCAGTAGATATTTACAGTTTAAAGTTTCCAGATAGACTGCATTCAACTGTGTTCCAATCAACAATGCTACTGCACTAGCAATATTTGTGCTTGTAAGACATCTTTGAAATTGCTTGAATTTCATGTTCCTCATGCTACTGCACTCAGGTTCATCAGCATTCTATTTGTAGAAAAATCAGGACATCCATCCTTGAAAAGTTCTTGCTTGCCTAATGACAAGCTTGGACATAATTGTGCAGGTTGTGATTACCTTAGCCGAACTCTTATGGGATCAATTGAAAATGCATCAGAAGGCTACATCAGGAAGTTCTCATAAAAGCCAACAACCATTTAATGTTCGATCCATGGATGATCTTCTAGCATTTTTAGATGGAGCTCATAATGAGGACAATGAATTTTTTGTTTGTATGATTGTCCACAACATTGATGGGCCTGGTTTGCGGGATCCTGATACCCAGCAATATCTTGCACGAATCGCAGCTTGTTCTCATATTCGTCTAGTTGCTTCGATTGACCATGTCAATGCACTTCTTTGTAAGTTCTAGTTTTTGACAATTTATTAAGTAGTAAGTAAGCAAGCAGGGGTGGTGGATGATTTCCACCATTAGCATCCTCTTTTAGGTTTTTCGTCTATTTAACCGTGACTAACATCATTTTGGAACAAGCTAATATTGATATTCTGGTTTGCAAGTGTGGGATAAGAAGATGATTCATACACAATTCAACTGGTATTGGCATCATGTCCCTACCTTTGCGCCATACAAGGTTGAAGGAATGTTTCTCCCCCTTGTTCTTGCTCATGGTGGCAGTTGTCAAAGTGTCAAAACAGCTTCAATTGTCTTGCAAAGTTTGACACCAAATGCTCAAAGTGTCTTTAAAGTTCTTGCAGAACATCAGCTGGCCAATCCTGATGAAGAAGGCAAGTCTTCTCTTTACTTTGAATCTTGCAACAAAACTTCGGTAAGTTATATTGCAAATAAAAATATTTGTTCTCTCAGGAATGCCCATCAACAATTTGTACACAACCTGCCGGGAGCGCTTCTTGGTGAGCAGTCARGTCACTCTGAATTCTCATCTGACAGAATTTAAAGATCATGAGTTGGTCAAGACCAGAAGGGATGCTGATGGCCAGGACTGTTTGTATATTCCTATCTCAAATGAAGCACTTGAAAAAATTCTGCATGATATTAGTCAATAGAAGTTCCTTCTTGACATTGATGTTGCAGTTTGAGCACACAAATTAAATTCATACTTTCTTCCCAATTCACAAGGGTTAGTTGTAATTGTTCAATGGTGTCTGGTTTGGTTCCCTGAACATATCTTTGGCACTAGAAGTAGATCTGGCATCTATGGAATCGCTTTCTTACAGATGCAAATTTGTAATATCCCGTCCTAGTCCTCGGGTTGCAAGATGTGCAGTATATCCTGRTTCGGAGCTTTTTCTCAAGCCAGTTAGTAACAAGCACAATGAAATTAGAWAATTGTTCCTACATCCKGCTACATCTTCTTGAATTGTTACTTTAGTATAGTTGAAMAAATTTCTGTTGTTTAAACTTTGCTGKTACAACCTTAAAGATGGGCTTAACTTACAAGTCAAACACTCTATATAACAAAGATTTGACAAGTAACATCTGKTGTTCAATAATTCATTGTGAGTTAGGTTCCAATTGAGAAACTTGTGTTCATCCTAAGTTCCTGACAGTTGCATAAGTCAGATATGCTTTTCTCCAACTTAACCCTATGGTCTATGCTCAGTTAGTTACAATAATGTGAATGTCCTGACAAGAGATGACAAACTCAACAATAAATACAAACTGGATTTGTATCCAAAAATGGTATGGTATTTGATTTTGAACGACAAGCAATTAGGCTCCATCTACTTCTCAATTTGTCGGCTTCTCTCCCTGCTCTGCTGCTAACGAAATTGATAAGGAGAGCTACCTTCTCTCCCTCAGAAAGAAACAGAAAAATGATCTATTAGGGTCTATTCCTAATTACTTAATATCATTCACCTGATTTTAAACAACATTTTTGAGAAGCCAAAAAAACAAGGGGTTTAGTATCTTAAGCTAACTGATCAGCCACGGAGACTTCAACCCAACATAGCAATCTCAAACTCACTGAAAACTTCAAGCGTACTTGTATGTGATTGGATTTTTGTTACCATCAGACATTCTTTCTTAGGAGCATCTTCAATGCTATGATATTAACATTATAAAATGATAGTTATATTGTCATAATAAATATTATTTATGTTCAAGTGATATAAGATAGAAATACTAGAATTTTATTCAAATAAGAAGATGATGAATCAATACATAGTATCAATATAAGGGATCTATTTATAAATTACTAAACTACCAAAAAAACTAACAAATACAATTATAATTTAACTCTATAACCAAATGCTAACATAGTAATACCTTTAACATGTCCTTCCAAACTCACCATGTTGCAGCAATAACCATCGAGAGTTTGCCAACTAAAAAACGAAAAAAGAGAAGTGGAATAAGACTTAGTGAAGAAATTTGCAATCTGAAAAGAAAATGGTAGAAAGGGTAAAGTAAGAGTGCCATGGTTGAAATGATGACGCGTAAAATGAAAATTAATTTCTATGTGCTTGGTTCTTTAATGAAAAATCAAGTTCTGAGCAATCTAAATAAAACTCATGTTGTCACAAGATATAGGAGTTGAACGAGAAAGATGTACTCCCATATCTGCAAGTAACCAATGCAACCAAACAATCTCTTTAATAGTCGATGTCATAGCACGATATTCTACTTCAGTTGAAGATTGAGAAACAATAGACTCTTCCTTACGCTCTATTAGAATCACCCGAAAAGATAAAAAAACTAGTAATACACTTGTACTCTATGGGATCAATTTTATAATCAGCATCAGTATAAGCACGTAATTTCAAGAAAGATGTGAATGAAAGTAGAAGACTCTGATAAACTGTACTAAAAAATACCTCAAAATACGATACGAACAACAGCTACCCAATAAAATGTAGTGAGAGAAGCAACAAACTAGCTAACAACGTGAACATCATATATAATATTTAGACAAGTAATAATAAGATAGACTAAACTTCTAATAATAATACAATATAAAGTAGGATCAGATAATCATGTACCATCAGAATAAGAAAATTTTACATTAACGGGAGAGTATCTAACAGTTTTATTATCAATAAGTCTAGCCCACTCTAGAATGAATACAACATTTTTTGACTGAGAAAGTAGATAACCTTTGGGTGAGTAGAAAAACTCAATGCCTAGAAAATATCGTAAAAAACCCAAATYCTTCATGTGAGACTATCTAGCTAACTAAGCCTTCAGACTAAAATATCATGAATATCGTCACTCATAATAATCATGTCATCAACATATAAAGGAAGAAAGATAAGACCTCCATTAGTACTTGTCGAGTATAATGATGGGGTAACTGTTAATTTTAAATGTTAATAATATCAAGTAGAATGTTTAGTTTTAAAAAGCTTCTTGAAAAGCTATATTTTATATTATTTTGCAGATAATTCTTGAGTTTAAAGGTTATTTTTATTACATTATTTAAAGAAAATAAATGTCATATAGGCGAGACCAAAAGATGTTGATATTATGCACTGAAATTCATTTCATTTTAGGAGAGGCTAAAACAATTGTTTAATTCAAAATATCTATTTGATCAACATTAGACGAAGGATAAGACTCTTAAAAAAATAACTTTGACATAAATTAACCTAACTGACCCTGTTAATTCAGATCAATTCAATGTGCCGCAATAATTATTATAATAAAAGGATTCGAAAGTAATTGTAATAACATCGATATTTTTTTCTTTAATTCCTTCATTTGTAAGGTTAATGGAGATTTGGTAATAAAAAAAGATTTTATGGTCAATCTCGTATTAAAAATAAAAACGTGTCAATTTAGTCATTAACAACTAAAAAAACCCATGCTAATTTGGTCCTATGCTTGGAATTATTTGCAAATTAACTATTAAAACATCACAAACCAATATTTTTTGGACAAGTTATTTAACATGAAAGATAATATAGTTGTGTGACTCCCTGATTAAACATCAGCTGAGAAAATTAATGATGTAATAGACACATAATATTCTATCCCTTTTTCACTAATGTGATACTTAGTGGATAAGTTTTTTGACTAAATTAAGTTTTAAATTTAACATTCTTTTTTGAAAAATTATGTCAGAAAGCAAAGTATGTATTATATTTTGGGTGTATGTTTTTAAAAAGTGACGTAGATTCATAAATTAGGAGAGTTAATGATATTTTTGGCCCCATTTTAAAATTAGATATTTTTGTATATTTTTGTATATTTTTTTCTTTATACACTCTCTCTCCAATCGATTAGAGAACAACGCGTATATATCATTTTAATCTCTCCAACATCTCTATTTTCGTATTATAATGGTTAAAATGTATATAAATCATACTCTGATTAATATAGTAATATTCAAAATTATTTTTAATCGAGGAGAAAAATAAGAAAATAAAACATTACGGACGTAGATTATTTGAAGTAAAACCGAAGGATCTGAAATATCAGTTTGATGGATTAGAAAATGATTGATTATATGAAAAACAATATTCTATCGCGAGTTAAATAATGATCATATGATTRCAATGATGAGTTTAATCTTATCCATTAGATAGTTATGACTCAAAAGGATAATCTATGGCTGTGTTTGTTTGACTCAAAGGATATTTATGACTTAAATTTTCCTTCCAACGAACCAAAATTTATTTGACAAAAAATTAAAATAAAATGAAATTTTAAAATAATTTCCCTCCTTAAAGAAATAGAACAAATGAATCATTCAATGAAGAACATTAATTAAGGTAAAACCTTGCTCGAGTCTTTTAATCAAATTTAGAATTTACTTTCAATTTCTTTTAATTCCATAAATCATACTTTAAAAACCTTTAATTCAAATGAGTGTTTCAACGAAAAATTTCTTCATCTAGAAAACAAATTCAAATTTTCAAAACATTTCACTTTCTACATCCTTCAACCCGAAAACATTTATTGATTTAATAATTTTTTTCCTTTTAAAACTAATTCGTGTACACTTTAATCATTATATATAGAGAAATTAATTTTTTATACATCTTTAACCATTTATAATTCTATGTAAATATTCTTAATTTTTTTAACTTTTTTATATCCCTTATGTAATTGGAAGTCTTTGTGTAATATTTTTGAATTATTTTTTCAGTTATTCATATCTCTTGTCTAATTAAGAGTTTTTGCCCCATCGGCATTCATCACAATGGAATCCGAAGGATTCTCTTCACAWGCCTTACACTTAAAAGGCATCGACATTTTTTAAAGTCAATTTCGTCATTCCAAAAGCCATTCCTTGTAATTTTGTCCAATTTTATAAATTTTAACAAAAACGTCTTTTAAGTAGCTTTGAGATAACAAATTTGATCTTAAAAGACGTTAAATGTTTTGGTTAAAATTGATAAAATTGGCCAAAATTGAGTGAGTAATGACTTTAAAATGACAAAATTTACCTTAAAAAACGTTTGTACCTTTTAAGTATAAGGCAATTGAGTGGATCCTCTGGATACTTATAGAGACTCGTAATTAAATGAGAGATATAAATAATTATTAAAATATTTAGAGATATTTACGGAGATTCATAGTTGAGAAATATAAATAAGTAAAAAAACGTTCATAGATATTTATATAGAATTAAACAAATGAATCACACTTTTACCACTAAACTATACTTGCTACAATGTGACTGTTATGTACGGCTTGACTTTTTGTTGAATCRAGAAATTAGGCATAATTATAAATTAATAAAATAATAATATAATATGATAAAGATAGGATCATCAATAAATCATAAAATTTAGAGTATTGACCATTTTTTCCCTTTTCAGGGATGGAAATAGCCCTTCTCCTTTTTGTCGTGCTTGAATATTTCTTATTTATGTTTATATAATATTAAAAATTAAATATTTTTATTTTTTAAATCAGCTATATGATAGATCATCATTTTTTATCTCGAATTCATTGAACAAAAAAAGCCCGAAGGTATTAACTCTGACCAAGCCATGACAATAAGAAGGACCTTTTGAATAAAATAAACTCAAGGCAAAGGGGCCATTTTTTAGTTTTCTTTATGTCGTTAATACTTTCGAGCCCTTTACTTTATTTGAAATGAAATTGCTCGTAAAATTGTATATTTTTAAATAATAGAGAAACATTTTTTATCTCGAATTCATTGAACAAAAAAAGCCCAAAGGTATTGACTCTGACCAAGCAATAACAATAAGAAGGACCTTTTGAATAAAATAAACTCAAGGCAAAGGGGCCATTTTTTAGTTTTCTTTATGTCGTTAATACTTTCGAGCCCTTTACTTTATTTGAAATGAAATTGCTCGTAAAATTGTATATTTTTAAATAATAGAGAAAAAAATGCTCTTTAAAATTTTCAATTGGAAGAGACGGCTAAAATGGACTAAAGTCGCAGTTGCTAATCTTTATTTTTATTTTTTTCAAATTTGACAAATCGTTTGTTTTTATCTAAACAAAAAATCCTCAGAAAATAAAAAAGAAAAAACCCCTTATTCTTCATGCGAGGATTACATCCAGGTACTAAGTTTCTTTGTACCACAATCTCCAAGACAATCTTTTGGAGAAAAAGGGAGAATAGATCCTCCATTTTTTAATTATATTTCTTATTCGATTACAAAGAATTGAATCTCTTTCTAAAAAAAAAATCACGAACTTTTTAAGAATTATTAAATTAAAATTATTTCAATTTCAATTTTAAATAAAGAATGATGTATAAAAATCTAATTTCCCTTATTTAAAAGTTAAGGGCTAAAGCCTTTATTCTAGAATGACTTACAATAGCATGTTAACCAAAAGCCATTAACAGGCTGAAGATTTTTTCTCACAAGTTGCCAATAGCCTCAAGCCTGATTCATGACTGGGAATTATTCCCCATGTTGCTGCTTCTCATCTGTCATCATCTGTAATGCCATTGTTTTTTTCTTTTTTCTTTTTTCTTGTCTTTTACTCCATATGTATCACCAATTTACCATGCTTTTGACTGGTTCTCCAATCACTGTTAACATGTTTCCTCATGCATCCTACCATGATGAAACCAACTGAAAAAAGACACGTCGTCTGCTCAAGGGTACCTCATGTCAACTTACCTAAATAACTAGGGATAATCCAGACCTTTTGGTGTGTCCAAAGATCACATCTTGATCTTCAACTGCAATGATTGCACACATTTCAATAATGCCAAGTATGGTTTAGTGTTTCCCCACCATTTCCATTTATAAAACTGGACTAAAAATGCTGCAATTTTTATCACTCTTTCACACAAAAGGAAAAACGAAGTAAACATCTTAGCAGCTACCCCATTTATACGTCTCTTTCTCTCCCTCATTTTCCCTGGTGCACAATCACCAAATYTCTTTATCTTGAACATAAAMGTTGATTTTTTGTTGGTTTAAACTCAAAAATTTTGTGCTTTCACTKGTTTTTCTTGTGAGATTTGGGTTTATTGAGGAAAGGAACAGAAAGGAGAAGGGAAAAGAGCGGAACTATGTGGGGATTTGGAGGGAACTACTATTGGGGAAGGAAGGAGAGAGGGGGCAAAGTCGAAGGGATTGTTGTAGTGTTCGCCTGGATGTCAAGTCAAGAGAAGCACTTGAAGAACTACGTTGATCTCTACTCTTCTCTTGGCTGGAATTCCTTTATTTGCCAATCTCAGTTCCTCAATTTGTAAGTATTACATTTCTTGATTATGTAATTTTGCCTATAATTGAGGTTCTGCTTTCTGATCGAGATACTCTCCTGTGTAGCCTCATTTTCTATGATTTTTAACATTCTTGAGTTGAACAGAATCTGAAAAAAGTTGAGATTTTTTCGTAGGTCTTTTAACTTTGACCTGCTTTCTTTTCGTTTTCCTAGAAACCTAGACCTGGTACGCTTGAGTTTATTGCTAGGTAGTTCTTTTTTTCCCTGATTTGATTTATTCTTTTTGGGATTTTACGATACATGAATTGTTTGCAGAAATTAGGCGAAACATATTTAAGTCTGATCTTGATTAACAACTGTAATGCGGCTTGAGAACATTTATTTTGAGGGAATGTGTTGTATAGTTTGTACAGAGTCTAACTTGACGAACAGTTACAAAATTGAGGAGGGAAGAACAAGTTCTAGATGGAACTTTTTGGAGTAATGAGATAAATGAAGCCATGTGCAATAAGATCATGGAAAATTCTGATGCAACCTTGGCATTTGTTGGCATTCTGTAGATGTACTTTTTCTAGCATTGACATGGATGGGATGTCTCTGGCTGATAGACTGCTAAAATATTTGTAACATACTTATAATGATGGTCAAATGTTGCATATGTGATTGGACAATTGATCAATTAGGGGCACGATTGGAGCAATGCAGTGACCAATGATTAATCTTTGTGTTTCTGCATCATCATACATTCCCTTTGATGCATGAAAATGCTCACATTGTTAGTCAAATCAATATTCAGTTTGCATGGGAGAAAAAGATAAAGCTGCAAATTTGTGGATAATGTGGCACTCTAGTAACCGATTTCATTAACTCCTGAACCTTTTAGTAGTTGAGTAATCAATTATTGAGACAACTTCTTGTTGCTTTGTTGTTAATTGCTAGCTCAAGTAGGGAAGTTTTCTTTCATCCCTGAAGGGACTTGATAAAATATTAAGTAATTTGTTGTGGGAGAAATGAAGAACTAATGTTTCCTCCCATCAGATATATTGCTAGATATATGGGATAGTACTTAAGTATTCGTAGTCAACCAAATGGTTCCCATGCTTGAACTTTTGTCTGATTTCTCCCCTTATTAATAAGAATCTTGTTTTCTGCTTTAAGACTTCACCTTCAATATCAGTTTACGTAATCTTTGCAGATTTTTCCCTGACAAGGCTGCTGCATTGGCATCCCAAATTGTTACTGAGCTTGTCAAGGTAATAAAATTTTACTAAGTGCATATTCATCGGTTGAATTTACCAAATAGTTATCTCAGTTAATTATGTAATGGGTTGCAAAACCTTTTTTATGAATCAGATGAAGACCTTGTCAAAGAATGACATTATATTTGACGCTAAATTGGTCCTTTTGTATTTATGTTGACTATTTCACCAAGCAATGAGTAGTTATATGATTATCTTCTGACAAGTCTTAATATGTTAGTTTGCTTTTCCAATTATTGGGCTAGTCTTGCCTCAATATCATCGTAGACGAAGTATGGAAGGTCAAAGAGAATAAAAGATTATGTAAACCTTAAAACCAATTTGACATTGATTCTAATAATGTGGATTTTCTTCAATTTCAGGAGCTGAAAATTAGGCCATGCCCTGTTGTCTTTGCCTCTTTTTCAGGCGGCCCAAAGTCATGCATGTATAAGGTCCTTCAGGTAAATTTTCATTTTTGTAAGACAATATCCAGATGAAAGTACTTATAAAAAGAAAACAAGACGGAGTTATGCAGTGATAAAGGAACTCTCATTGTTAACTGTTTTGAGTGAGCTACTATCATGCAAAATTTTGTGTCAATTTTCTTTCTTCTGAAATTATCTGGATGAAATTAATTATTTGATAACTAGATGTAAGCCAATGGTAAAGGAAACTTTTCACTGTTAACTATTTTGTGACAAAATATTATCATGTGGTATTTTAGATCAATATGGTATTGGTGTATTGGTATATTGGCAGATCTAACTCTTTACCTTTTGGTTGCAGATAATCGAGAGCAGGTGTGAAGAACAACTTCATATGGTATACTTTATTTCCCTTGTCCTCCTGTATAAGTGCATTTCTTAAATGGTGTATGGAAATTTTGGTTTCAATCTTATCATTTCTTGAATGCTTTCCATGCAATATTAAAATTGATAACATGGCAAGTCTTAATTCTCTTGTTTGATGAACTTGTCTTGAAGAATGAGCATCGATTGGTGAGAGACTGTGTTTCTGGGTTCATTTTTGATTCTACGCCTGTTGATTTCACAAGCGACTTAGGCACCAGATTTGTTCTTCACCCGACTGTTCTCAAAATGTCACGTCCTCCCCCTCTAGCTTCTTGGATTGCAAATAGAATTGCTTCCAGTTTGGATGCCCTCTTCCTTAGCAGATTTGAATCACAAAGAGCCGAATATTGGCAGACACTTTACTCCACTGTAGTGAGTATCCATAGCTTTTGCTACTGTCTGAGCAGTTTTCTTGTATTCCATATGGTCCTTACAATTTTTTTTCCCCCAGAGCATGGGAGCTCCATATTTGATCTTGTGCTCGGAAGATGATGATCTTGCTCCTTGTCATATCATCTGTAATTTTTCTCAACGGATACAAGAACTTGGTGGTGATGTTAAGTTAGTCAAATGGAATACCTCCTCGCATGTAGGTATGCACCTAGTCCAGTGCTCTTCCTCTCATTATTATTTTTTATGTCCTACTTACTAACTCCCTCTTGGTTAAATCTACTTGGAGAATGCCTAGCTTTTCTAAGATATATGTTTATCTGAGTTACTCACGTTATTGCATTTTACATCCTGATTGCTGAAAAGCTAGCAATCCATGATTACTCCTTTTTTCAGTTCTAGATTTCTCCATCTTGGATATCATGTTTTACTAAGGTGGAGGAGTTTTAAGATAACAGGAAAACTCAGATTCAAAAAAAGAAGTGAAGATAGATACATAATGAATGCTCCCCTGTATGTAATAGCAACAGTTATATTACCATCTGATCCTGCTTCCTGATTTACCAAATGGAAGACAGCATTGTCTTTCCCTATGCTTCTTTTGGCGGTCAAACCGCTTGTTTTGTTCTTCATCAAGTTMTTTCTGATTTTTTTTCCCCCCAAAATTTCCATCTTAATTCTTATGTAGTCATGTGACCAGTTGTGTATTTTCTTTTACATTTAATTGCAAAGAAATTCAACCAACCCATAGTTCCTGATTTACGGCTTTAGAATTTTAGTTGAATTGGAAGAGCTTTTTGGGTTTTCTGGATTAATAGAACTGTTAATTTGTTTCACAAAACTTGCTATCAGAATTGATAATGAAATGTTGGTTGTATTCAACTTCAGTTCATCATCGAGAAACATGCTATGTCAATATTATTTCTTCTTATTTATCGTGCTAATGTCTAGGTCATTATCGCAAATATCCATCGGAATACAAGGCTGCTGTGACTGAGCTACTTGTTAAAGCTGCTCTTAGTTATTCCAAAAGAATTCGCCAACTCGAAGGAGAGAAAATGGGCTTAGAGGGGACAAATCATGAAATCTCTGAGCCATTTTGCGATCTGAGAAAGGCAGCAACGTGCTCACAACAGAGTTTCCAGAGAATTGCCCTTGATTTGAATGATCACTTCTTTGTGCCTAGCTCTCTGGAGTACCACGAGGACAGAAATGTTGGATCAGTAAAGGATGAGCACAAGGAACGTTTTATTCCTTTGTCAACCCCACAAAGCATCAACGCTCATGGTGTTCTTGGTCAGTTCCTATTTCACGTTTGTGTCCCTAAGAATGTSGAGGACTGGGATATAAAATCATCTCCCTCCGGAAGTAGAGCAGCTTTTGGATCTTTCCGGAGGCATTCATCTTTCAATCCTATTAAATGCATTCGCCGGTCAAGATTATGATATTTCAATTGGTTTTTGCTGGGAAGTGTTAATGAATATGGAGGATCAGTTAAGAAACTCAGCATCAAAAGAGAAGTGGTGTACGTGTACCCGGCAAATCTTGGAATAGATGCCAAGGTACATTAGGCTTTTTTAGCTTCCCTGCTTCATTAGGTGCAATAAGGATGTGGCTGTGTTCGAATCGCCGTAGACTTTCTTCTAACATCAAATGTACAGTTGAGGCCCAACTTCGACTTTGTATCATTATATATATGTAGAGCTTGTAGTCTCCTGTATAAGAAATAAGAAATTTGGCTCCTTTTCCCGACTACATTTGCCTGAAACAGAGATTATAATACATTCTTTCAAGTCATTACTAATGCCTAATGGTGTAATATTATTTTGAAGAATAGCAATTCAAAACTTGAAGCGATTCTAGAAATTCGTTTTCTTCTTTTCGGCAGAGTATAAAGTACAATTCATATGATAACCAGGTAAGATGTCTATTCAAAATCAAGCTGCWGGTTAGACAATCTCAAATGGATCTTTAGCGAAACGAGAAAGACAGCCAGTACAAATGTCTGTCTGCACGTTCTGCTTAATCCAGTAATGACTTGCCTTTGCTCGTGTTGAAAGAAGAATCTCTAGTCTCACAATTTAACAAATTGTGCAGTGTTTATCATCTATTATATTATTTACTATGCCTCAAATTCTGGAAAGATGTGCGTTTTATGCCAACGGTGTAGGCCTTCTTTTCGTTTCGGAGTAAAAATCGGCAGCCCAAATTGGATGAAGGCAACTTGAAGTGGATTCAGAATGAAGAAGAAAGTATTGGTAACTGGTGCCTCTGGTTACCTAGGCGGACGCCTTTGCTACGCTCTGCTCAACCATGGCTACCACGTCAAGGCGTTCGTCCGACGAATCAGCGATCTCTCCTGCCTGCCAACGCCTACGGACAGCGGAGATAACGGCGGAGCTCTAGAGCTCGTTTTTGGAGATGTCACGGACTATAATTCGCTTCTGGATGCTTGTTCCAATTGCCAAGTCATTTTTCATGCTGCCGCTCTGGTCGAGCCTTGGCTTCCAGACCCTTCGAAGTTCATCTCGGTAAGCTCAGACCTCAAAATGCCCAAGCAGAAGTCTAACGTTTTTTATTTTAACGTGTTTTGCTTGATTCAATTTTGAAACTAGGTTAATGTAGGAGGATTAAAGAATGTACTGCAAGTTTATAAAGAGATCAAGAGCATAGACAAGATCATATACACTTCATCGTTTTTTGCTTTGGGGTCAACTGATGGATATATTGCAGATGAAGGCCAAGTATGAAACTATCTTTTAACCTTGTATCAAGATTTCTTTTTTGAAAATTTTGATAGTTAAACAATTAATGATATTTCGGCAAATTTGTGGACTAGATTCACCCGGGGAAGCTTTTCTGTACGGAATATGAGAAATCAAAGGCTATAGCTGATAAAATTGCATTGGAGGCTGCAGCAGAAGGTGTACCAATAGTGCCAGTTTATCCAGGAGTTATATATGGTCCAGGAAAGGTCACTGCTGGAAATGTAGTTGCACGCTTGGTAAACTGCTGCTATTATTTGTTTATAATTAGTACCAATGCTTGATGTCCTGTAATTTAGTTAGCAAGYAATGATTTTGAAAGCAGCTGTGAATTATGAACAAYGGTTCTGAAAGAAAGTGAAAGCTAATTTCCATGTAGTGGCTGTATCCTGTAATGGTTTGAGCTTAAAATTGGAGCTGATGGATTAGGGGTTTGTTGTTTTAGATGAACTATGAAAGAGAACAAAATTTTTTACTCCAGTTGTTTCTTATGCTTTACATTTTTTCTATTATAAAGTTTAAACTTTTGCAAAGATACATGCCAAAAGGACCACTTCCTTCTCTAAATCAATTATTATGCACTCTCTTTTCTATCTTAAAAACTTGCAAAAATTTTTTTAGTTCCTTTCTGTACTGGCAGTAGATCAACTTATTGTGTAATTACTGGACAGTGATTTTGTAGAAATTCAATACTTTGAATGAGAGTGATGAAGTGTAGGAAAATGACAAGTGTTCATTTTTAACCTGAGCTCAAGTATAAACCTTGAGTAATGTCTTATTTATAATCAAGCAAAAATAATGAGTCTTTGATGATCTGTGCAAGCATTTTCATTAAATTGTTCTTCTATTTTAGCCTGCTGAATGGGATAAAGATTCTTATGAATTGAAACATGCACGATTATTTCAGATTATAGAGCGTTTTAATGGGAGATTACCTGGTTACATAGGCCAAGGAAATGATAGATTCTCTTTTAGCCATGTCGATGATGTAGTAGCAGGGCATATTGCAGCAATGGACAGGGGTCGACCAGGTGAACGGTACCTTCTTACAGGGGAAAATGCATCATTCAAATATGTCTTTGATGTAGCTGCAACCATTACGGGGACAAAGAAGCCTCAGTTTAATATCCCTCTAGCTTTGGTTGAAGCTTATGGCTGGCTCTTGGTGATCTTTTCTAGAATAACGGGAAAACTTCCCCTAATCAGCCCCCCGGTATGAACCCAGGCTACATCAGCTTTCATAGTTTGATTTTCTGGAAGCATTTATGAATTGATATATAGACATCTAAGAAATTACCTGTTAGCAAGTTTTCCATCCAATTTTAAATGTAAAATATCATGTTTATTCTTGAAAGAAAGGAAGGGTATCATAGGGTTTTATGGAATCTGAGCGCTGACTGCAACCTCATCTGCTTTCATCACCATATTATTTTCAAATCTGCATGTAGTTTTCTGTCTGTTTTATTGTTCTCTTTTGGAAAATATAGTACTTGTCTCTTATGAGTGCTTATGAGATGTGTTTGACACATTGGTATTGGTCCTAATATGCATGCCTGATGTAGTGATTCTTTTACATCCTAGGGCTGCCAGGGAGATCTGATCTCATCTTTCCTTTTGGTAAGGGTAAAATGTTGTGGGAAGGGCATGGTTGTCAGGTTCTTGTGAAAATGGAAAATGGTAGTGATGACTCCTTTAAAAAAGGACAGGATATTCTCTTGTCAATGGAGAGACTGCTGAACTGACAATAAGTATTATTGTTGGAGAGTTTAAACTGAGTTTATATTGCTTGGCACGTCTGTTATCTAGATAGTTGAAGCGAGTCTCTAAGCCTCAATTTATCTTCTTCATGCTTAGGACTACATACATCTTTTGTTGATTGTTAATTGTTGTCTCAAAAACACAGGGTGCTGCAATATATAGGTGGGCATATCTGTTATCTAGGTAGTTAAAGCGTGTCTCAAGGCCTCAATATATCTTCGTCATGCTTAGGACTACATACATCTTCTTTTGTTGATTGTTAATTGTTGTCTCAAAAACAGTGTGCTTCAATATATAGGTGAAGGGCTCTAAGGGACTATAACAGTAGATGACTACCATAAACTTTTTCCAGCTTTTAGTTTTAATCCTCCCTTGACTATCAATTTTCAGATGTGACTGAGAATCTGCATCTGCACATCCCGTTGCCACTAATGAATATATTTTCCATATCTTCGCGTAGCACCTGCACCATCCAAAACCTGGAGGTTTCTATGATAATGCAATTGACTTAAAACATATTCTTTCACTGTTCTGATTGAGGGTTGTATTTTCTGGTGCTCCGATTTTACCTTTTACCTGCAATGTTTTAACTACATATTTCCGTATGACTCTGCCCGTTTAATCTGAGCCACGTCTCCCTTTCGGCTCAATATTTTTGTTTTTAATATTTGATGATCTCTTTTTGCACTRTATCTGTTTGAACAGACTGTAGATGTTCTTAGACATCAGTGGGCTTACTCTTGTGAGAAGGCCAACGCAGAGCTGACTTACACCCCTAGAAGCTTGGAAGAAGGTTTAGCCGAAGTTCTTCCCTGGTTGAAGAGTTCAAGCTTAATCAATTACTAGAGAGATTGTCAACTCTAGATTATGTTCGGAGATGTAAGCATCCCTTTGGACTTCTTTCTTTCTAGGTGGAGATAGTCCACATYTTTACGGAGATACCTACTTCCATAAGCTTTGTGTATCGCATGCTGGCGATATGGCATGTGGTTTGTCTTCTACTAATCCCACCAGACATTTCATGGAATGTTCTGTATAATGGCTATCGAACTTTTAACCTTGTAATTGAGATGATGAAGAATTTATTTCTGTGAGAGCCAAAGCTGATTCTGCATTTCATTGCACTTCTTTTCATTTCCTTTGCGCTTTCCTATTTAGCATTTCTGCATTACAAGCACGAGGATGCGTGACAGAAGACTTTTGCTATTGCAGACTTACTTTTCTTGAAAAAATTGATTAGCAGTTTATCAACTTATTCTTGGAGTGAGTTCCCTTGATTATAGTGGGAAAGAATTTCCAGAATGATGTCAATAGGTTGGTGTGTGGAGTTTGCCTTTTGGTTTATGGTTTTGCCAATATTTGTTAGGCCTGTTTCTTTGTCTTTTGTGGTGAAATTTTATTGTGCCTGCTGTYCTCCTTCAAAGAAAAGGATGTCGAGCGAGTTAGGCTATATTTGGTTATCATTCTTCACTGAAACCAAGTTTGGCTTCATTTAAGAATTCATTTACTTAATAGCTATGTTGTAGCCTCTTCTTCTAAACTTTTCTCAATATAAATTTTTAAATCTTTTCCTCTTATACTTTAGCCTATATTTATATATAAAGCAAATTGATTCAATTGGTTGAAGTCACATCTGGAAACGACGTGACGTTACTTGATTTGTCGAGCTGTATCCATAATGTCATTGGTTGAGCCTTATCATCTTTATCACGTGCCATCATTTCATTAGTTGAAATGTCACATACTCTCAATTTTAATGAGATCATTTAAAATTAACTCTTTGATTATTTAAATAGATTATGAAAATTTAATTTAGTAAAATTTTATATCTATAAATTGGTTCCTGGAACTTGGTCACGGGTACAACTCGTGGATAAGTTCAAATCGATTTATATCATCTGGAGTAACATCGCAGGTTCAATAACTTATGTTATTTTCGTTAGACTATATTTCAGATATTTAAGCCTCATTCATTCTTCAAATTAGTGGGCTTTTGTTCTTTCTTCAATTTGCTGAGCTTTCTCCCCTTTTTCTTGAATTTATTGGGCTYTTTTTTCCTTCAATTTGTTGGACCAATTCTTCTTCCCCTATACTTTCGGACTGAAACTTAATCAAATTTTAAATGATTTAAATCATAATCTAAAATATGTTACATATTGAAGTTGTGACAAAACTTATTTTTCTAATCCTAACACGACACTTTTATTCACTCTATCTACTTTAGATAATTCAAATTATAATCTAAACATATTTTACAAAAAGTGATAAAACTTATTTTCYTACTCCTAACACAACTCTTGTTTCTTTTTGGCTATATATATACCCATTACATGAACTTCCCCTTTTTTACTCTTTATTGCATTTGCCAACTTTAATATCTTAATAAGTTTTCTTGTGTATTTTGTCTCTTCTTAATAAGTCACCTTATTATTGCATAGTTAATTCTTTTATGTTGATATAACACTTATTTTGCATTTGAGAAATTTYGAGAAACATCCCAATGAGAGGTGCCGAAAAATAATAAGCTTCTATCTTTTCCCTATTAGGAACACATTTTTCTACATTTTTTCAAGACTCGAGTGATTTTTCCTTGCTTTTCATCTCTTTTTTTTTTTTTTATCGTTTTCCCTTCTTTTCACTTTTACTGCTTTTTGCTTTGCATTTCTTCTGCTGCATTTTTTTTAACTATTTTTTATATTGTTGTCGGCCTCGTTTTTTTCCCTCGTTTTCCATTTTTTTTCCTTCTGTATCGGCTGGACGTACGACCCAATGTAGCAGCCCAACTCCCTTTTTTTTTTTTTTTTTTTTCCTCCCTTGTTTGATTTCCACTCGGCGGGCCGACTGAAGGAATGGCCTAGATTCGTGCGGCCTAGTGCATTCTTTTTTCTCTTGGCCCATGTCTTCCCTGGGCGGGCCAGCTGGACGCAGCCCAAACTCGTGGCCCAACATTTATTTGCCGCGTTTCTTCATTCTTTTTCTTCGCCAGCCGCCCGAACACACAACAACATCGACGGCTACTTCATCGTAGGGAGTGCGGCGACAATGGTGTCTACCTTCGGTGCTGCGGTAAATCCTGATTTCCTCTCTTTTCGCCGATTTACGCGGTGACAATTCATCATTTCTACCTTTTGATTTGGGACCTATTACAACAGTGGCAGCCAAGGATATGCTTTTGCCCTCTGTTTTCGGCTACCGTGGCTGTTCCAGGTTTTGCTAGAGTGACGAGGACGGACCTCTCTGCCTTCTGCTTGTGTCCGATCTGCAGTAGTGGCCTTTGTGCCTTCTGTTTAAACGTGGTCTTGGATCTTGTTTGCAGCGATGGTCTTTGATCTACCTGCCTGTGATGATCTCTGGGAGGCTTTGGGGCTTGCCTATCAGCGATTGGGCATGTTTACTGCTCTAAATGTTGCAGCACGCTGTTGGCTTCTTCGCTACTTGGCATGAAGCTAGTAAGTCTCTTTGGCATAGGAGAACGGGGGAACAACAAAACTTTGCCGGAAACTTCTAGAAGCCACAAAAGAAGCCTAAGTAATGTGATTTGGAGAAGCAGACTGCACTGTGGACACTAAAGAGACAACCCATGCTTTAAGGAAGCTGGGTTTGACATACTCAAGGCAGTAGAATGGAATCCACGAAGAGATGGGTCCTCAACATGGGCTTTTCACCTGTAGGCTTCAGAGAGATTGGGTCTACGTGAACATGGAGACCATTAGGATTTTGGGCCTAATTCTTGGGCTCTCTTTTTTGCTGATGTTTAAGTTGGGTTTAGGTTTGACATAATTTTTCATCAATTTGCTTCTTCCTTTTTACACCTTTTCCATCTCTTTTTTCTTTTTTTTCAAAAATCATTATATTGACTTTCCTTTGATCGATTTTTTTGGAAGGTTGGGCAACTTGATTTTTTTTTAGTGCTCACTTTGAAGATCAGGCTTCAGGTCTTTGTCTTTGAGCCAAGGAGAGGGAGTTCATTTTCTACTTCAAGCTAGACACCAACACCAATGAGGACTTCGATTTCAAGCCATGGTCTATCAACTTGGAGCGATGAGGGTCCATTTTAAATTATCACTATTAAGGATATCAGCTTTAAAAGCTTTGACTTTAAGCCTTGAATATCTTCAAGTTTCTAATTTTTATATGAGGAGGGTTGACTTAAACCATCACTGTGAAGGACACCAACTTTGAAGGCTTAAATTTTAAGCCTTGGATTTCTTCTAAGTCCTAATTTGTGCAGGAGGAGGTTGATTTACACCATCACTATAAAGGACATCAACTTTGAAGGTTTCAACTTTAAGCCTTTGATTTCTTTGAGGTCCTAATTTGCTATAGGAGGAGGGTCGATTTACACCATTACTGGACTTAATTTTTGAATGATCTTTAAACATTTGACTCTGATATAAGAAATGAAAAAAATGATATTATTGAAGATATAACTAAACTTAGATGTTTTTTCAAGATGCCTACGTATTAAAAGAAGGAATCAAGTCAAATATAGTTCATCTTTATATAATTTGAACTTGCAGTATAAGCTCGTGCAAAATAGAAGAGYAATTTGAAGTTTTATTGAAATTTGTAGATARTTTTAAYTTTTATCAAGGAGTAACATGCAGTTTAGGCTCGTACACTAAGGAGCATCTYGATTTTTTTGTTGAGGCATTCAGACMGTTTTAACTCTTATCAAGGAGCATCATGCAGTTTAGGCTTGTGTGCTATGGAGTAATTTGAAGTTTTGTTTGAGACATTTAAATAGTTTTAATCCTTATCAAGGAGCACATGCATTTAGGCTCGTACATTAAAGAACAATTTGAAGTTTTGTTTGAAATATTTAGATAATTTTAACTCTTATCAAGGAGCATGTGTAGTTTGGCTTGTACACTAAGGAGCAGTTTACATTTGTAGGCACTGAATCTTTGGCTTCAAATCCTGAGGAAAGATTACCCCACTTTGAAATTCCAGCTTCTTCTCATATTGGTTGACTCTTCGACATGAATTCCTGGAGTTTGGTTGGTGAGGATACTTATTTCCATATCATGAGTATGGGTAGCTAATTCTTCAAAAGTTTTCAGTGGAATGACTTTMAGGATATAATGAAGACCCCATTACATGTTTTGAATACACATCTTAATCGAAGAAGTCTCAAAAAGTTGGTCTCTATGATTTAGACCCAAATTTGTCCATCGATTGATAAATTCAATGATAATTCAAGCATGCTAACAGTTCTTCGGGTTCTATAAAATCGATTAAGAAATTCCTACTCGAGTTGATTCCAACTATCGATTGATCTAGGAGTAATATCCATATACCAATCAAAAGTATTACTTTTAAGGGATCTAACAAATTACTTCACAAGTAGATAGTCTTAAGTACCTGCATTGTTGCATGTTTCGACAAAGTGGGCTATATGCTGTTTTGGATTTTCTTTCTCATCAAATTGTTGAAGCTTGGGAGGTTGATAACCGATTGGCATTTGAAGACTATATATCTTTTGAGTATATGGTTTGGTGTACCCTTGAGAAGATTTGGTGCTTCCTTCATAACTTTCTTCAATTATTTTTGTAATAATATTCTTTAGGTGGTTTATTGAGATCAATCYATCAGAAGAAACTTGGACATTTTGTACTTCCATTGTAGTTTTAGATTCAACTTTGGATTGACATTGTACTTGAGCAACCTTAGCAGATTCAACATCATTTGCAGTTTCCGGTTGTTTTTGAGTAGTTCGACTTGTTTCTCAGTACCATCAAGGTGATTTATCAATCGAGCAAGTGTGACATCTCACTGCTGGGAATTCTCTGCAAGTCCTTCCACCAGTTTGGCCAACTTTGCAATTTATTTTTCAATGGTGACAGTATCGATCATCATACAGATACGATAGATGAAGTTGTAATGGAATCTTGATAACAGAGCTTTCCCGATTGCAGATCTTCATAGTGAACAAAAATTGCAGAGTTTACAAAAGACTCACCATCATCTTGTTTGGATGTTTATGTCTTCGTTCCAGCATTCAATAAGGACATGGTCATTCTTATGGCAGAGTCGCTCCTATTTTTCCTTCTCGAGGAGGAACATCCATAAACATAAGGTTGTAGTATTTGAAGGTCTAATCGTCTGAGAAGTACYCCTCCACTTCTTTTCCTGCATCAGATGGCACACTACTCCTTGTCATAGGTCCTACGTATGCAGCTGACATGGTTGATTTGGTAGCAGCACCAATTGTTGCAATCTGGAAGGGGTAGCCTTCGAGATGTTATTCTTTGTGTCCATTGATGAATTTGATTTGATTTGAAGAAAAGAGATGAACAACAGAGATTCTTCCACTGGGCATGCCAAGATTTATTTACATGAATTTCTCATTTGCAAAATATAATAAGAAAACAAGAGAAATATATAACAAGTAATTAATCTTATAATTTGATAAGAAAATGTTATAATATTTGATATGTTCTCAATTCAGAAACTCAATTCGTTGATTCTTCTTCTTTGAAATTTTCTAAGGGCTTTGTAGTTTGATCTCGAGATTTGGATTATTTGGAATTTTTCAGGGCTTTGTAGCTTGATCTTGGGATTTGGACTCTTTGAAATTTTTCAAGGGCTTTGTAGCTTGATCCAGGATTTGGAGAGAAATTTGGTGCTTTTTCTTTTAAGCTTCTCTTAATATGAATTTCTGGACCCCTTCCTCTTATGCTTTRATCTCTAGTTATAGACAAAGTAAATTAATTTGATTGGTCAAAGTCACATCTGAAGCGACTTGATGTTACTTGATTCGTCAAACTGCATCCATGATTCCATTGGTTGAGCCTTGTCATCCTTGACATGTGTCATTATTTCATTAGCCGAGATGTCACATACTCTCCAGTTGTAATTGGAGTATTTAAAATTAACTATTGATTATTTAAATAGATTATGAAAATTTAATTTAATAAAGTTTCATATCTACAAATTTCATTTTACAATTCGACACAGAAGATGATCTATTAGTAGATACCAGGAATTCTGAAACTTATCTTGGTGAGTCTTCATCAACAAATATGGATGATGAGGCACTCGTTGAATATTTGTCAATAGGTGCATTGCGGGCTGAAGTACGAGGATGGGGACGATTTTGTGATTCGATTGCTGAACAATTATGGAATGCTTATAATGTATGATGATGCTTATACTGCTTAGAATTTCTATGCTATGTTATTTTCAAAAATGTAATATGATGTCTTGTGTCTTAATGCTTATTGGACAAAAATTTCGTTTTGTGATAAGTTATGTTATGCTACAAATCTGGTATTAATTCACATATTGCTTGTGTGGATTTATCGTGAAGATGTACTGCTGCCCCTTTTACCCAGAGTTTTAACCGTAGGGTGAAAAACACTTCAACCCTACCAAGGTCGACAAGAAATTCAACTTCCAAAAATTGATTAAGTGCATAAAGAAGAAATCTTACAGCTATGCTACATTGATTTCACAATTTTATCATTAGTCGTATTCTCATACTCTTCCATTAACGACTATCCTTTTGTCAAATCAATAGTTCGCGTGAAGAGGACCATCCCAAGACCGAAGAAGAAGACTGTTGCAGCAAAAAAGAAGACAACACCATCATTGCCGGAGTCTTTGAGGGCTGCAATTCTACACGATGCCAATCATGAATCATTGGTGGACAAGCAAAACAAGGAAACTCCCGAAAAGAACTCTGAACTTTTCGTATGTAGCCATTTTGAGAAGAGGTTCGAGGAGGAGATGAAAGAACAGCCAGTGGTTTTGGGTAAGCCCCCTAAATTTGAAGAGCAACAACAACTAACCTCTCTTAAGGATTTATTTGTTATATAAGAATGGGATAAGTTGTTTGGATTTGTTGATTGTTGCCCAATTGTTGCCCATTTCTAGTTAGATTATTCTTCTCGAATTTGTTTATTCAAGAGGATAGAAATGGAAGAATAATTATTAGGAGCTATGTGAAGGGGAAGGCAATTGAATTTAATTCTTCACAAGTCAATGAATGGTTTGGTTTATTGGATGATGGATTCTATGCCTCTAACATGAAGGCTGACATAGATAGGAATGACATTGATAAGTACTTGTTTGAGGGGAGGAAACTAATAGTGACATCAATGGATCTAACACCCTGGCCGTAGCAATGATCATAATATAATACMTCCAATGTAGAAAGTGTAAGGATTTAACCAAAATTGACTACATTGTAACATATATGGTTGTCAATAACCATAAAATTAACTTTGTGGATGTWTTTTGTCATAATATTGAGTTGGCACATTGTAATTAAAAAAAAAAAAAAGAAAGCTTCCTTATAGACTCTTGTTGACGGAAATATTCCGTATTACTGATATCCATCCTCAAGATGGTGACGAGGTGAAGAGGACTATGCTATTTCTTTGAAGTAGGAATTTGGAAGCTATATTTGGAAAGAGAAAGAAGAAGAAACAGAATGTGGTGAAGGAGGAAGAAATGATTATGATAGAAGTAAAGAAGATGAGGAAGAAGGACAAAGACTTGCTAGTAAGAAAGTTGGTGGTCGAGGAATGGGTAATACAGAAATTACTAAAGAGTTGGGAAGATTAGAAAGGAGGATTACAAAGATTAAGGGAAGTTTGAGAAGTTAAAGAAAAAATTGAAGGATGAATTTGAAGGGTTGCAAAAGGATAAAGAAAAACTTTAGATATGGTTTCTCGACTTCTTGGCCATTATGAGAGCTCATACATGGATATTCGTTTAGGGCAAGGGCAAGGAAACAAAGAAGAGGAAGGAAATGTCATTTGGGATGATACCTTTGTTAATGATGTTAGAGGTGAGTATTCAAACAACATATTATTTCAAAGTTGTTTAATTCTCTTCATTAATATTAATATTGTACTTAACATTTCAATAAATCGACTTATGTAAGATATGAGTTTAAAGTTAAAGAATGGGAATGGACAACTCTTTTAAAATTTTATGAGCAGTTGATATTGGAGGGCTAACTGGCAAAGAACGTGAAGCTGGACTGAATCAAGGTTTGGGAGGTGAGTGCAGTTCAACTTAGTACTTTGATGTATTTGGTAATGTAATTGACAATTCATTAACTACATTTGTTATTTAATATACGCAAATGAAGTTTGAATCATTGTATGATGGGATGCAGTTTCACATTTCTTCAAAATTGAGGTGAGTCTTAAATGTTGAAAATTGTATTGTCTTCCATTTCCTTTGATAGAAATGTAAATTGTTTTTTAATTCCACCTAACATTTCTATTTTTGTTCCTGATTATGTGGATAATGAAGAAAAAGCTACTTGTTCACTGATTAGAGTGATTATATTTTGAATGGATTTTTAGGTAGATATCTTGTTCTGGGAAGAAATGTTTTGTTCAATGGCTAATTGATAGTGTTCGCTGGATATCAACTACTTTGGGATTGTGAGAATTATGCTAGTCTTTGTAAGCTAAGTTATTGAGGAGATGGTTTTGAAACTTTTATGTATTCTTATTTGATCCTTCAAATGTGTTTGGTTGTTATTAGATGTGGCCTGTTCAAAGAGGACTTACATGTTTATTTTGGGTGGAAAACTTCATATATGTTTGACAGGAATTTAGAATTTTGAAAACTTTGAATGATCGATCATGTATTGTTTGAATGATCATTTATGAGAGGAAACTCCATATATATGCAAAGGCAAAAACAATGGTTGTTAGATGAATGCAATGAGAATTCTGAAAATTATAAATAATCATTTAGGCTATGTATGAATAATGGTTTAAGATTATTAAAAAACATGAATAATCAATTACAACTAATGTGAATAGTTGATTATTCAATCAAAAAATTTTGACACTCGTCATTGAGTATCGCGTGAATCTGAAATTATTTAGGAAAAGTTGTCTATGATCAAAAGTTTTCATTTAGTTCAGAACAAAACTTGTTAATATTATCTGTAGTCCAAACGACTTCTACAACGAAACAAACTCTTCATTCATTTACATTCTAACTACAATATTTGAATTCAAATTATAGATTTTCCTCAATCTACACTCTAATAGAATATTCTTCCTATTTACAATRGAACTCCACCGGTTCTGTAAGCGATTCTTCACAATATTCATGGCTGGAAATGCTCTCTCTTTACTTGCACTAGAAACAAGTAGAATCAATACTAATGTTACTATCATGTAAACTGGTGGATATACTCTATCTCTTTTAATCTCAACCATTTGCCTCGCAAGATAACCAATATTTTTCAGTTGTGAAAACTCAACTCCAGTGCGCATATCGAAAAAGTAAGTATCAAGCTGAATTCTAAGTTCCACAGATATAAACTGCTGAGAATTCATTYGGATAATGTTGAGCATGGCTTGAAAAAGTCTCCTTATTGAAAATAGAAAATGAATCATTTGGAGATAACATGCTAAACRAAGGAGCAACTCGGTATTTTTCTCATTGAAATGARCATTAAGCACTTGAAGTTGCATAATTATGATTGTATAATACAATTCAACACCATAGTGTAGATTTATTATCTCTTGAACTTTACATGATCGCCRTCTATCCACAAAGATATCATCCATATTTGGCACACCAATATTATGCTTAAAACAAAACAAACAAATTTCGTCAACCGAAGAATTTCATCCACTTTGTCTCATTTTTTTGAAGCTGTAGTTTACTTAATCTAACTAAGTTCATGATATTCACAATATCTTAATCTTTTCTCTGCAATGCTTGTGATAACCCAATTGCAGCCTCCAAAGTATCTCTCTTCAAATGTAAACATAATACAAAATCAAATGACAACATCAATTTTAATAAATTATGTGATTTTCCTCTTTGCCCAGATTTTGGTCCATCATTAATAAGGATTTCAAGTACACCAATTACTACAAAAACATATTGATAATGCTCAATAAAGTAATATRATATAAACCACAATGTTTCAAAGTAGTTTCTTGGTTCAAACCTTGTCCATTTCAAAGATCTCCCTTAATAAGTGCTTCAACAATTTTCATAGCTTGTTTTTCTCAAAGAGAATAAAAACATTTAGAAGAAGCTCCAACAACTTTCACCAGATTACCAATTATAGCCAAAAAAAGATTCAACTTGAACGTGTTTCTTTGTCAGAACAATAGGAGATAATTGAGTTGATGAGTAAAACAATGAATGTAATAAATAAGCATACTCATTCTCTCTCAAAATTAAGATTTTAAGACCATTAAACTTTCCTTGCAGATTACTAGCATCATCATAACCTTGCCCTCACAACTTAGCCATAAACAAACCATGTCTAGATTGTGAGCTTCTGCAACCGATTTGGCAAGAATTACTTCCTCCGGCGATGTCAAATCACTTCTAGTCTGCTTCATCCTCTTTGGAATGGATACAACTCAATTTCTCTTCACCTTCTATGAGTAATGGTGACTTTCTACACTGGTATTATACTTTTCAGCATTCAATCTGTTTGATTTAGTCTAGAYGGAACAACCTTATGTTCTCCAATATGCAGTAGCCACAACTAGTGCTGAAATTTGTCCAATTGGTGATAGAATCCAAAATGTGCAATAATTATAGAGTCTTTGATGGACTGTGGAACATATTTATTGCACTAATTATGTGTAATCCTTTTACGACTCTTTGGAGGTAGTGGAAGAAAATGAGCCATTATTGAAGCATTTTGCATAGGACATGGATTGATGAATTGGGAGAGTCATTTCAAGTTTGGAGGACTATATTTTGAAGATTCGTATTGTCTAGGAAGGATTTTTAGGGAATATATATATAAATATAAATATATATCCCTTGTAATCAATAATTTGATATTCAAATGTTAATTTTATTTATTAGATTAGATTTTAAATATTTGAATTTGTTGGTTATAATTAAGAGATTCTTGTTGTTTCTTATCATTTATATAAAAGAGAACACAAGAAAGGTAGAAGGCCATTGTCAATTACCCATCACCCATCSTAATCCTGTTACCCATTATCCATTATTCACTTTAGACATTATCCATCTTCACATTATGTTTTGTTCCTGAGTTCTTCTATTATAGTTAAGGGATTACCGAAGCATTAGTGCAATTCAATTATAAGATCTAAATGTGCTTATACTCAATTTATAACCAGTATTTATTATTCTTTGTAATTATTACTTAATGGTTGTTTGACTTGATTGAATATTATGTGCAGGTATTTTGTTAAGTTTAATGGTTTATAGCCAAGTTAGACCAGACAAATTCGTAATTGTTTGTTGTGGTTTGATAGAGTGGCAAATTGGCATAACACCTACCATCAGAGTGTAAGATGTCAAAAGGGAATAATAGGCAAGTTTAATAAACCTCTTATCTGAGTTTATTARTTCGAATTGAGTCTCTTTAGTCCTTAATATTGTTGATACATTAAATCTCATGTGCTATCTTTGAGGTTGTCTCTCAATTAGGGAATAATTAATAAGACTTTTCTTTTTAATTATCAAAACTTAATGAGGGATTGGTTATTTAAAGCTATCTTTGACAACTATAACCAATGTATTTGTGAATATTTAGTAATTTATTAAATCAATAAGCAACTGTTTGAACTTGTATGGGTTTAATTACTTTAATAAGAGCCTTGTTTAATTGGAGTTTTATTTTGAAGATTATTGTTCTATTTTTAATTAATTTCTTGTTGAATTTAATTTATTAGTTTATCATTGTTGTCTACTTAAGTTGTTTTCTCTTGAAAGAAAATTGATTCACCATTCCCTACGGGAGACGACTGTGTTTACCATTATACCATATTGAGCATGAATATACTTATTTTATATTTTGATGAAATTAATGATGCACCAAATTTTGGCGTCATTGCCACAKAATGTTTTTAASTARTCACTTTTCTTCAATTCTATTTGATTCCTTGGTTTATGCYTAGATCTTCTCATACAGGTAAAYTTGTCTACGATCCAGAAATTGAGAAGACAACAAAAAAAACGAAGGAAAGGAGTACGAGAAGCATCTAAATCATCTACTACTCCAATTGAGGAAGGTTTGTCCGAAATTGAAACTGAGTTTGAGGAACCAATAGGCGAAGAAGATGAAGTCGACATGGCTCAACGAACTAGAACCTTAAGGGAGTTAGTTAATCCTAATATTACTCAACAACCTCTTCGTATTAATCTACATAAAACCTGGACTAGTCTAATTGCTTMCAAAATTTCATGGTTTTACMGGAGAGRACCCCCACAAGCATCTGAAGGAATTTTATGTTGTCTGTTCGACTATRCATCCTTAAGGGATGACGGATGATGAAATTAGAATTTTATCTTTTCCCAATTCTTAGAAAAATATTTTTCATCTTCTAGGGCGGCTAATATAAGGAGGAAAATTTTTGGAATGAGTCAAATTAATGGGAAAACTTTATATGAATATTGGGAGCATTTTAAACAACTTTGAGCAAGTTGTCCTCATCTCCAAATTCTTGAATAGTTATTCATACAATATTTTTATGAGGATTAAGTGTGTATRGGTAGGAGCTGATTTATGTAGCCAGCAGAGGTGCCTTGGTAAACAAGACACATGACGATGCTAAGCTTCTCATCTCAAACATGGCTACAAATGCTCAACAATTCGACACAAGGCAAGATGTGCCAAGGAAGGTGAATAAGGTACACATTTCAAATTTTGATCATAAAATTGATACATTAACGTCCTTGGTTGAGAAAATGGTTTTAGTGATAGGCTAAATACAACAAGTTCTTGCGATATATGTTGTAATCTGGGGTACACCCCTGATATGTGTCCTACTATTCAAGATGCACCTATGGAACAAGTAAGTGCAATTGGAGGATTTTATGGGAAGTCACGAAGGCGATATGACCCATTTTCCAACACCTACAATCTAGGGTGGAGAGACCATCCAAATTTTAGTTATGCAAACAAAGCTTCAAACTTTCAACAGTAGCYGCAAGTGAGGTCATCTCAACTAAATCAATCAACCACCAATACAGGTACATCTTTAGAAGATCTTTTTAAAGATCTTGCTAATACTACTAAATATTTGCAGTAAGAAAATCATAGGATCCAGCAAGAAAATCACAAAAAATGCAACATGAAAATCAAAATAACCACAAAAAAATTGAAATGAGCCTTCTCTATTTGGGCACGCAGATGACACAATTGGCAACCGCCTTTAATAAGTTGGAAACAAGCCAAGGTAAGCTACCTTCACAAATGGAAGTAAACCCATTAGAAAATGTGAGTGCTATGATTATTAGAAGYGGCAAAGAGTTGAAGGGAAATCAACAAACTGAGAAGCTCCAGAAAATATTGAGAAGTTTGAGATAAATTTCGAAAAAGCCTCTCCTTCGAAGGTAAGAAATAAGCAAGAAAATTCTAATACAAAGGTACTGATTGTTCCTGGTCCTGGCAGATCGGCAAGGACAAAAAAAGAAGAAGAAACAAAGGAGATGTTGGAAATATTCCGCAAACAAGTACTCATGTATTCAAAATTCTTAAAGGAGCTTTGTACAAAAAAGATGAAATTTAGGGATGATGAGAAAATCTTAGTAGGAGAAAATGTCTCAGCCGTTATCAAAAGAAAATTGCCACAAAAATGTAAAGATCCTGGCATGTTTACAATTTCATGTATAATTGGTAATAAAAAGATTGAGAAGGCCATGGCGGATTTAGGAGCCTCAATTGATGTGATGCCTTCTGTTTATAAAGAGTTAAAATTAGGACTTTTAAATGAAATTAGAGTGATTATTTAACTAGCTGATAGGTCCAATGCATATCCTGAAGGCATGATTAAAGATGTTTTGGTTAAAGTAATGAATTAATATTTCGGCTTATTTTATATTATTGACATGGATGATTCTTGTGCAACAACATCAAATCTCATTCTGTTGGGGAGGCCTTTAATGAAAACTGCAAGGACAAAAATTAATATTGATGAAGGGACTTTAACTTTAGAATTTGATGGTGATGGTCACATTCAACATTTTTGAAGCTGTGAAACATCCTGATGATCAAGAAGAAAGTTTTAATGTTAATTTATGACTGTATGTGTAATAGCCAGCCATTTATATTTTGATTTTCATGAATTTTATATGATTATAAAATTTATAATTTATTTATTTAGATCATAATTTTTAGTATTTTTGGTTATTTTGCAGCGGAAGGATTTGGAGGCYATAATGTTCAATGTGCCAACTAGAATTTAATAATTCATTTCTGTTATTATTATTTATTTGTACATTAATGTGTGAGTACATTTATTTAAATATGAAATTTATTGTGCTAATTGAATCAGAGCTTTTAGTTAATTAATTTAGGTTTGACCCATTAGAGCTCATTCCTTTCTTGTTCAAAACCTAAAACTAACTTAATGTTTGATTTTGGCCCAAAGGAAAACCTTAGACTCTAATTTTATTGGGCTTGGATGGTTCGGGGATAAGGAGGCCCAAAAGGAGTTTGGTTAGGCCCCAAGTCTAATTTTTAGGGAAAAAAATCCAAACTTGGAGATCGGGAGCCGACGCCCCCATCTTCTACCAAAAACCCTCCCGCAACCAATACCTTTTCTCCCCCATGTCGATGCTGTGCCGATTGACGTCCTCATTGCCAAACCATTGTCCACATCTACAGGTAAGTTCGCCATTCCTCGCTAGTTACAACGCTGCTCGGTCYGTCATTGCCGTCTGCCCGGATCCGCACCAGATATGTTCTCCAACCATCTCTGCACGTCATTCGTGACCAGAGATCGGTTCCCCTGTTGCTTGACCTCGACCAAAGCTTGCTGGTTTTGCCTGGATCTTCACCAGATCTGCTCGTCGACCATCTCTGCACATCATTCGCGACCAAATATTAGTTCGCCGGCTGCTCAACCTCAACCAGAGCTTGCTGCTTTTTCTGATCATGTCCAGATCTGCTCCGACCACGCTATGTTCGACCAGTGCATCCACCGCTGTTTAGTTGGAGCTTTCAGCATCTCAGCCTATTGTCGCGACCAGTTGCTGCTCCTCTACAGTCCGTGCAGTGCTGTGACCAGTTGCTGCTATTACATGCAGTCCATTGCTGACCAGGAGCAGATTGTCAGAGCTCACCGCCAGTCGACTAGACCATGGGAATTCGCCTATGCACTCTTCTGTTAGCATCAATTTCCAAATGAACTCTCAATTTTGTCTAGCTCAATCGAAAGATTTCTAAGTTGCATTCGGTGTGATTATTTGTTGAATCAAAAACTGTCCCTCTATGAATCAGTAGTGTTCCTTTAGARATATTTCAAACATGCAATTTGTAGATACAATATGTGCAATATGACATCTTTGAATTACTAGTTAGACATARTGAATGGTACTGGTAACTTCTGCATTTTGTTTAATGTTGGTATGCCTTGATGTATTGTTGGTATTATGTGATAAATTGTTTACCAATAAAAGAAGATCAAGTAGGAAGCAATTCATGAAACGAGACCTAATTCCGGAGTATTTGAACCTTCATTTGAATTCAATAAAATTACATAAGGATTGAAGGGGATATGGATAGGAAAATGTGAAAATTCTTAGTTAGATCTTTTAGGTAACTTGAGTTGTTGTAACTGAGGGAAAAAAAAAAAGAAAAAAAAGAGAGAACTTCGAACTCTATGAAACCTTAATGATAAGTGAGTTTGGCATTTATGATGTCAAGTACATAATCGGGTTTACATGTTCATCTTACTTGAAGACTTTTATTTTATGCATCTAGGTTAAATTTTAGATTTATAGTAGGAAATATTTAGACGGTCCATTATGAGCATTCTTTTGTAATTAAACTAGAATAATTGGCACATTGACATTGCGGGCAGCCCAGGGACTTCGCTTTGCATTGAAAGTAAAGTTGTTTCATTAAAGACTTTAGGTAAGTAAATTTGCAATACTCGGGATATTACTTTTTCATTTTTATGAATTTTGTATGATCATGATCATATGAATTGTGTGCCAAACTAGGGTTTGATAATTTCCTATGTGATCATTATTTAATTGTACGTTTAATTAAGTATGGGATTATCGTCATCTCATCGAATTAAGGTTTTTGTGGTAAATAGCGGGCTTCGACTTGTTTAAGCCTATTCGTTTTCTCATTCGAAAATCAAGATTGTTTTACCCAAAAGGAAAACCCGTAAAATATAATTTATTGGACTGATTGGCTATGGAATGGAAGGCCCAAAGGTTTTCGGGTTAGGGCCCAAACTTTAAGAAAATATATTATATAAAATATATAATAATAAAAAACCCTTAAACCTTTCTTCTTCCTCTCCTATTTACCGCGTTCGCCACAATTGCTGCGCCACTTCTCTTCTCACCATCTTTCTTCTCTCCCTCCTGGCCGTCTTCCCCTTTTCTTCTCTCTAGCAACCGTTGCTTTTCTTCCTCTCTCTTCTCCCTCCAGCTTGACGTAGCTTTGCCGTCGAAAATCTAGAGCTGCCGCACAGATCTGGATCTTTCCTCGCGGTGCTTTTTCCTGGGGATGTTACACTGTCGCCAAGAGTTATGTTGTCGCCAGGTTCGTCGTCGACCTTGTCCGGCTCGCTGCTGGTCATCGATTCGGTCAAGCTACTCACAGCTCGTCGGTTCCTGCTGTCCAAATCACTGTCCACTTGCCCAGATCCAAGCTTGCCTTATCCAGATCCAGTGCGTCGATCAGATCTGGACCTGCTGAACCGAAGTCTAGTAGTGGATACCCTTCAGCAGTCCACTTCTCCCTCGCAGTGCGCCTGCCGTTGCCACTACCAATACTGTTCGAGCGCCAGTATCTATCCTGGTCAGCTGAGTCTCGCCAGGAGCAGGAGTCTTCCAAGGCCATCAGGCGCCCAGCAACCGAATGCCCAACCACCTAGGCGACCAGGGCTGTTGCACGAGCGCTGCTGAGCGCACATTCGAGGTGCAATGCCACTTCCGTGACACTTAGAGTTTGTCAATTTAAAGGTGAAAATATTGTTATTCAATTTTAGAATTTGATGACCTATGTAATTATGTCCTATAGTGAGATTGCGGGAGAACATAGATTATGTTTAATCCCGATCTAAGAATGAGTTTAAAACTTGTATAAAGAATGTGTAGAAATGTATTATTTTTGGTATTACAATTATCAATTGTTGAGAGGGGTAAAAAGCTATGAAATAACCTGTACCTTTAAGAATGTGATAGTTTGGCGATGTGGGAATTAAGTAGAGTTAAAATTGGCAAATGACTTCATGGAATTAGCGTAAAATATTTTAAGCTTGGACAAACGTATTAAATGAATTTTCTTTTTCTAATCATAATTAAGTCATTTTCAAGCACATTGATCTTAAGAGTGGTCAAGAGACTCGCTTTGCAATTTAAATTGAATTTTTACATTAAGGACTCCAAGTAAGTAAATCCCCATACATACCTACTTATTCCGTTATGTGTTATGTGGTGATTATGTTGGACTATGTTATGGAATGTGTTATGATTGTTTTGAATTATTTCATGTAATATATTTCGTACTGTTATTATATTGAATGGTGTTTAAATATAAATTTATGTAGCTCGTGTCATAGGCATGTAATTATAATATTCTACATCATTCCTAGCATGAGCCACTCGTACATTTAGAAAGCGAATGTTTAGGAAATAAACTTTGAAAGGAAATGAAATTTTATAAATGAATTATTATTAGAAAAATGTTAAGATTTTGGAAAGGAGTGTAAACCTAGCCATGAAAGATGTGAGTGGRAAATGGAGCATGGGGAACCGACGCACCCGACCCAACCCTCTTGTAGGGTAGGGAGATAAGTATCATTCACCTCTTGGAAGGTGAAAAGATGAAATGAAAAGTTAAGTGATGTTAACTGTTATAACAGTTCTATTGGTAGGAAATGTGATGGGGTTCCAAAGAATAATAGCCCACTGCAAGTTTAATGGCTAGGCGATATACTAAGTGAGCTCATGACTTTAATTAAATGGAAAGGTTTTGAAAAGTTCTTACATTTTGAAATTGGAAGTTTTATGGAAGTATTTAGAAAGTGTTAYTGACGAAGTGAATTATAAATTCGTAATATACAGTGCATTTCACATACATTCATGTATGAGATTTGCTTATTGAGCTTTATAGCTCATTCCATTTCTTTTATTCTGCATTTCAGGTGATGTATAGCCAAATGGTGCATGGAGGTTGTTCGTGGGGAAACCTTGATACCCTGAAGTTATTATTTAAATAATTTGAGTGAATAAGATAAATGGTTGATTAGAGAGTTTTATGTATTGTTTTAAGATATTTCTTTATTGATTAAACTATTTGTGCTTTTAAAATTCTTTCGAGTTCCGAAAATTCAATTTGCTAAATGTTAAGTTAGTAGAAGATTGTTGGGGAATACTCTATTTATTTATAATTGGACGTTTGTTGGTTTGAAATGCATGCCATTTACAAGTACTGAAAAATGTTTGAGAACAATTTTATTGTACACGATGGGGGTAGTTGTTTGAAATTTACAGAGAAAAACTCTGCTGAAAATTTTATAAAACTTTTTAAACAAGTATTCAGATCTTCTTTTGTTTCCTACAGTAGTTGATATGATTATGGGTAAGGTCAGTAATACTCTCGACTTAGGACATTTCCTAATCTGAGGGTGTTACAAAATTCCTCCATTCTTATTAATTGTATTGCATATGTATTGTGGTTATAATTGAATGGCTTTTATTTGATATGATTTATGGTTTTATTTCAAGGATGTGAATTTTATTACTTATGATGTTGGGAAATTTAAGTTCAGAGTTCATGTGTGTCCATGATCATGAGCATGTAGTTRCAGTAGTTTGCACAATTTATTAGCACGRGCATATTCATGCATCTAAGAAAGTAAATGTTTTAAAGAATGTTGGAAAAGCAAATGTTTGAGGAATGAAGTTTGGAAAAATGTAATTTTTATGTTGAATGATTTTCAAACGTTAAAGATTTGAAAAGGGGTGTAAAGCCTAAACCATAAAAGGTGCGAGTGGAAAATAGGGCGTGGGGGACCGACATACGACCTAACCCTCTTGTAGGGTAGGAATTCATGTATTATCCACCTCTTATGAGGTGATGTTCAGRGAAAAAATCAAGCTATGTTAACCACTTTGACGTTCTACCTATAGAATGTGACGGTTCCAAATAAAAATTGTCCATTGCAGAGCTTAATAGCTAGGCAATATACCAAGTGAGCTCACGATTTGGAACAAAAGTTTTTTTGGGAAAATTTTGATGAAATGGAAACGTTTGGAACRTTTTATTGAGGAAGTGAAATTCTGAAAATTATGTCATATAGCGTATGATATATGCATTATGYAYAGGATTTGTTTACTAAGCTTTATAGCTTATTTTATTTCCCTCATTTTAAATTTTAGGTGGTGATTAGCTAGATGGTGCAATGGAGGTCATTTGGGTGGAGGCTTGATTCCCAAGTGTTTTGTTTGAATAAATTTCGTTGAATAATGGAAATAGTTGAATAGAGCAACTTTTATGCATTTGTTGTTTATTTTATTGATTTATTTATTCGTTCATTTATTCTTTCAAGGTTTTTGCTGAATTTCAAAGATATGAATATTTAGTTGGTAAATGGTGTTTTGGATGGAAGTTATTTCAATATGAGTATTTGTTGGTAACTAATGTTGTTGGGATTTGAAGTTATTCATAAGTGGAGTATTGGAAATATTTGCTGTGAAATTTTTTGATTGTATACAGGGGAAAAATGTTAATATTACAGAGGAAACTCTGCCGAAATTTTTATAAACCCTTTGTATTAAAATATCCAAAAATTTTATTTTACCAATTTTCACCATCTATGTAAGGGTAAAATTCGTAATATTCTTGGGTTAGAACAATTTCTAATTTAGGGGTGTTACATTATGATTGAACAACATGTGAAAACTCATCTTTTGTAGGACACATTAGAGTCGGTATTGACCAACAATTTAGCTGATAAGAGGTGCAAGAGGAAACTAATGAAAAACTTCAAGAGGCTATCATGGCACTATACTCATTAAAGGAAATGCCGAAAAGGTTTGTGTCCCCTAATATACCCTTACCTTGTAGTACTGAAAAAATCTTCCTTCTATGGTGCAGGCACGTAAACTGGAGTTGAAACTTCTAACATCTTAAATATGTATATTTGAAAGAGAATGATACCTTACCAATAATAATCAACAAGGATCTCATTGAAATTCAAGAGGAAAGTTTAGTAAGATTCTTAAGAGAACATAAAGATGCAATTGGACAGACTCTTGCATATATCAAAGGTATAAGTCGTTAAATTTGTATGCATAGGATTTTATCAGAGTTTGAGGCTAAACCTGCGAGGAATCCATAGAGGAAATTGAATCCAGTCATGAAAGAGGTAGTTATAAAGGAGATTCTTAAACTCTTAGAATTAGAAATAATTTATCCTATTTCTGAAAGTCGGTGGATGAGTCCTGTGCATATTGTACCAAAAACATCTGGTTTTCAATAGGTTAAAAATGAGAAAAATGAATTAATCCCTATGAAGTTGTAAACTGGATGGCGCATGTTTATAGATTCTAGTAAATTAAATGCAACCACTAGGAAGGATCATTTTCCAGTTCTATTAATTGACTAGATGCTTGAGAGAATCGCAAGTAAGTTATTCTTTTGCTTTTTAGATGGGTATTCAGGATATTTTCACATTTTTGTGGCCCAAGAAGATCAGGAGAAAACTATTTTCACATGTCCATTTGGTACATTTGCTTATGTCATATGCCCTTTGGCCTTAGTAATCGCCTGGGACTTTCTAGAGATGCATGATGAGCATTTTTTTTTTTTTTGACATGACTGAAAATTGCATAGAAGTTTTTATGGATGAATTTACTATTTTTGGAGATTCTTTCAATCAAGGTCTTGACAATTTGGCAAAATTATTAAAAAGATGCATCGAAACTAATCTCGTCCTTGGTTATGAAAAATGTCATTTCATGGTTAAAAAGGGAATAGTCTTAGGGCATGTTGTTTCTACTAAGGGAATAGAGGTAGACAAAGCTAAGGTTGATTTAGTTTCCAAATTACCATATCCAACTAATATTAAAGAAATTCGTAGTTTCCTTGGTCATGTAAGTTTCTACCGAAGGTTCATAAAGGATTTTTCAAAAATTTTCCAACCTTAGCTTGTTAAAGAGGGAATAGTCTTAGGGCATCACAAGATTGTTRCAGCAAGATGTGCTATTTAAGTTTGGAGAGAGGTGCAAGAAAGCATTCAAGTCATTGAAGACTCAATTAACTATAGCACCCATAATCCAACCTCCAAATTAGGATTTTACCTTCGAGCTCATGTGATGCGAGTCATTACGTAGTTAATGCTATTTTAGAGCAGAAAATTGGAAAAAATAATCATATGAATCTAAGACTCTAAATCCAACCAACGCAACTATACCACAACTGAGAAAGAACTATTAGCAATTGTTTTTGCCTTGGAAAAGTTTATATCTTATTTGCTTGGTTCTAATGTTGTAGTGTTTTCTGACCATGTAGGATTGAAGTATTTGCTTTCAAAAAAAGACTCAAAGCCCCGACTAATAAGATGGCTCTTGCTGCTCCAGGAATTTGATTGGGAAATAAAAGATCGAAAAAGGACAGAAAATCATATGGCGATCATTTACATCACCTAATTAGAGAGGAAGAGCCTTTGCCCATTTCTGATGCATTTTCAAATGAAAACTTGCTAACTTTACAAGGTAAAAAGGGTAAGGAACCTTGGTTTGCAGATATGGTGAATTTTCTAGCTTCTGGAATTTTTCCACATGGTTTAAGTTCTGCAAAAAAAAAAAAAAAAGTAAGATGAAGAGTGATGTTAAATATTTTATGCAGGATGAACTGTATCTATGGAAAATTTTCTCAGATCAAGTTATTGGTCATTGTATTCCTGAAGAGGAAGTTTATTCCATTTTAACTTACTATCATGCTTATGCCTGTGGATGACACTTTGGTCCTAAAAAGATAACCAGAATAATTTTAGATTGTGGGTTTTACTCTAAAACATTATTTAAGGATTCTTACTTTTTCTGCAAAACTTGTGAGCAATGCCAAAGAGTAGATAATATCTCCTCTAGAAATGAAATGCTCAACTGCCTACTATTGTTTGTGAAGTTTGTGGTAGTTGAAGCATGGATCTTATGGGCCCTTTTCCTAGTTCCTTTAGCAATGCTTACATTTTACTTGCTGTGGATTAAGTTTCGAAATAGTAGAAGTAAAAGCCACCCGAACTAATGATGCTAAAGTTGTTGTAGTTTTGTGGGATGGCTTGTGCAACCATTAGCTACCAAGGTACGCATTTTTGTAATCATATAGTGGAAGCATTATTGAAAAAATATGGAATACATCACCGTGTAGCAATTGCTTACCATCCACAAACGAATGGACAAGTAGAAATCTTATACAAGGGAATTAAAGATATATTGGAGAAAACAGTAAATCCTAAATGCAAGGACTGGAGTTAAAGATTGGAGATGCAYTTTGTGCATATCGCATAGCCTATAAAACTCCAATTAAGATGTCTCCCTTCAGGTTAGCATTTGAGAAATCATGTCATTTGCYTGTAAAAAACATYGTACTTTTTGGGCAGYGAAACATTGCAATATGCATGGCAAGGAAGTGGATGACGAGCGAAAACTCCAACTTTAAGAATTAGAGGAAATTCAATTGGAGGCTTATGAAAACATACGAATGTACAAAGAGAGAACAAAGTTGTTGCATGACAAGCATTTGAGTCATAAGTAGTTTCATGTGGGCAAAAAGGTTTTTCTCTTTAACTCTAGGCTAAAGTTCATGCATGGGAAACTCAGAATCCGTTGGCTAGGCCCTTTTGAAGTGGTGACTATTAATTCTCAAGGTATGGTGGAGATTAAAAGTTTGGAAACTAATAAGAGTTTTAAGATAAATGTTCTAAGGCTTAAACCATTCTCTGAAGAATATGAAGTATTGAAAATTGAGGAGATTAAATTAACTCATCATATTTATGTATGATTTTAGGCAAGGAGTTCGTCTAGCCAAAGACGCTAAACAAAGGCGCTTGTCAGGAGGCAACCAATGATTTTCATGTTTTTATTTTCGTTTTCTTACTTATGTGTTTCTCATCTTGAGTGATAATTGACTCCCTTAGTTTTTGAAGACAAATATCACAAGTACAACTTTTGGAGTTCCCAGAATTTCTCAAATGCGGAAGTAACCTACCATATGCCCTTAAGGTTCTGAGGCAATATTTACTCAAATTTATCATATGCCCATATGGTTTTTTCGAAATTGCACCTACGAGATGCCATCAATATTTCAGAAGCACAGTCAAAATATCGTATGCCCATATGGACTTTATCACATAAAAAAAATTTAGAAAATGCAAAAAGATTTTTCATTTTTCTTTTATTTTCAAAAAATTCAAAAAGATTTTCTTTTTCTTTTATTTTAAGAAAATTCAAAAAAATTTCCTTATCTTTATTTTTTTTCTCTTTTCCTTTTTACCTTGTAATTTCTTTTTTATTATTTTTTTACCTATAATCCATAACCCTAATTTTCTTTTCTATCCTTCTTTTTTCTTGTGCCAGCTGTCGCCACTTTATCTGCCATTTCAACCATTGCTGCTGCTCACCGAAGGCCGCACACCTGTCATCTCTATACTATGATGCATTGCCAAATCAATCCATCCACTACCATAGGCCAAGAACACTTCATCCCTCTTCCTCCACCCACCATCAACAATGCGCCAGCAACAAGTTCCATAGGTGAGGGAGCTGTCCTCTTTATCCAATGACACAGCTTCACCACCTTCATCATTCGTCCACTCTCTGATTGTAGCTCAGTAATGAAGATCAAATAGAGCATGCCGTCAACTGTCCGCCTCCCAAATCGAACAGCCACCGCCTTCACGTCAGCTGAATCAAACCAATTCCGCACCACCAACTTCAAATATTCCTCACACAACATGCCTCTCTACTCGGCAATCCGTGATTTCATCTCCGGTGTCAACTTTGCCTATTTCTTCTTTGCCAACGCCACAGCCGAAACACATGTCTTCACGCCGCTCTGTGTCCATCACAACTCAACTATCCTCTACTCCACTTGCATGGGTCTCGATGCCACAGACTAGCAATTCCAAAATCAATCCGCCGGCCACCACTGCAGTTTGCACTGTTGAACGAACGTCACCAACACTACGAACCAATGTCAACTCTCCGGCTCTCCCTGTCTCGATTTTTGCATCACGAATCACCAGCAGTAGTCCAACACCAAACCCATTATCCTCTGCTAGTCCTTCTTCAATTGCACCTGTTTTGGCAACCTCCCCAACACTCTAATGATCCCGAGCATGCCAAGGAAAAGCTATTCTACCTCTCACAACCCCCACACTTAATGGCCACCTTCGGTTCACTTCAGCAGTCGCCAAGGAGCATTATACAGTCTGCCTTTCGCACAAAATTACTCCGAGTAAAATACTTGATTGGCCTAATTTAAGCTTACTATTTGATGTTATTGTTGTCCATCAGTATTTTGATGATATAGGCTAGTCGCATCTGAATATAATATGCCTACTTTTAATGAATTGACTATAGAATTTTATGGCACATTTTCACTCAATCCCACCATAGATTATACGTTAGATACTGCTGCTTTGATTTATTTTCGTTTAATGGAACATGATTTAAGATGTCCCTAAATGATTTTAATGTGGCTTTGAGATTTCTAGATGATCACATGATTGATAATGATGCTTATTTGACTAGTTTTTGAGATTATCCTAAGGAATTTAGACAAATATGGTTGGAATTTGGACTAAATTAACTACATGTAATTTTCGTTTTGTCCCTGGGGTGTCTAAGGGGTCTGACCTTTCTGATATTACGTTGCAATTATGCCATACATTTTTGGCATTTAATTTTTCTTGTAAAAAGGATAGTTCTACAGTGGTCACTAAACTTGAGTTGTTTATTCTTAGGTGTATTCATAAAGGACTTAGAGTTAATTACGGGTTTTGGTTAGCCACACAGTTTCAACATGTAGTTTCCCACCCTAAACGCCTATTGATCTTAGGTTCACTTATGGTTCATTTAGGGGTCCTCAATGTTGCTTCTATTGATATGCATAGCATGTCCCATGGACATTATTGATCTCGAATGTTTACATAGGATGGGAATTATTTATGTTGACTCCACTAACCACTTTGCTCCTAATGTGTTGGGTTCTGCTGACTTGTGCCAGCATTACCCTTCTTCTACAGGTAGCCTTACTCCTCCACCATCAGATATGCCTCCTTCATTCGAGTCACTATGACTCTCCTCCACCATATTGCGGACCGACATGCAGATTCTAACCGTCGTTTGACCTGCCTGGAGATACTAATCGTCGTCCCCCCCTCCCCATAGGGTAGTCTCTCTGTTGCTTTTCCTTTTCCTTTTTCTTGTCTTTTTCTTTTCCTTTCATTTTGTTTCTTCTACAAGCATATGTGGATGTGTCCCCCTTAAGCACCTTGATTAAAGAACATGCATGAATCAACCTAAAAAATCACCTATAAGTGAGGTTTGAGCCTTAATGAGCTTTTATTTCTATATGCTCACTTTTTCTTTAATTGAGTGATTGTTGCACACCGGGTGGTTATTCTAGAACTTGCACAATTATTCTTATCAAGACCACATTAGCAAGATTTATGCACCAAAAATGATCAAGGCAGTTAGGAATATCCTTTTTGGCCTTTTACTAACCAACCTTTGAAAATTATCCCCTAGTCAACCCCTTTTGAGCCTTATTTTCCTTTTCTTTGAGTAAACTACAAAAAATTAACCCTTGACCATATTCTTTGATTATAGACTATCATTGAACCTTAACATCAAAAGAATGCATGACTAGTTGATTGAGAAGTGAACATTTGGTGAAACATATGAATTGTTGTATACAACTATGGTTGGATATCTCTTATGGAGGAAACCATGTGCTCAAAAGAGCGAAAGAAGAATAGAATCAAAGAAAGTGAAAATATATATATATAAGGAAAAATGAAGAGCAAAAAAAGCAAAAAAAAAAAAAAAAGATGATGCAAATAGCAGCAATGTTATAATTCGATAAGGTGTTTTGAGATACCTTGTGATATGCAAAAATTGAGGAAAAAGAGTTGTAGAGAATTTTGAAAGCAAGATCCACAAGATGGAATGTCAATTGATTGGTTATGCATTCTCTTTGATATTTTTAAACCCTTTTATATCCTTCTTTAATCCTACCTGTGACCCTAGCCTCATTACAACCCAATAAAGACCTTTGGATTGGTTTATAAATTTTTCTTTATATTGATGGTGATGTGATATCTGTGCAAGCCTAGAGTACTGCCATATTTTGTCAATTTGAGTAATATTAATCCCTATACACTTTCGAGTGATTAAGAGTGCTTATCCTTGTGTGATTGGTTGAGAAGTGTGTGTTTTAACTTTGCAGGGATTATTAGGGGGGGTAACATTTGCTTTGCTTGGGTGTTATGTATTGCATATGATTTTTTGTTTGGATTTTAGCACATTAATGATTGTGCATTCATTGAGGAGGTTTTGAGATTGTTAGGTTTTGCTTATTGTGTGTTTGTGTTTTGTCTTTTATCTTGTTTATTTTTGGAAAAATACTTGAGGACAAGCATCATTTAGGTGTGCAGGAGTTGATAGAGTCCAAATTAATGCGATAATTGTAGAGTATTTGATGAATTATGGAACATATTTATTGCACTACTACGTTCTTGATATTTATCCATTTAGGTCTCTTTGGAGGTAGCGTGAGAGAAGGAGGCATTATTGGAGCATTTTGAGACAAAATTCCAGCATTCCATAAAATTTACCGTGTGGGTACGTGGATGGACGAATTTGGAGAGTTATTTTTAAGCATGGAAGACTATCCTTTGGAAGATTCCTATTCTCTAGGGAAGATGGAAAATTGTTAGGGATATATATCCCTTGTAATTAGTAATTTGATATTTAAACATTAGTTTTCTTTATTAGATTAGATTTTGAATATTTGAATTTGTTAGTTAAGATAATCAAGAGATCTTGTTGTATCCTATCCTCCATATAAAAGGGAACACAAAAAAAGTAGGAGGCCATTGTTAATTACTCATCACCCATCGTAATCCTATTATCCATTATCCATTATCCATTATCCATTATTCACTTTAGACATTGTTCATCTGTATATTATATTTTATTTTTAAGTTCTTCTATTCTAGTAGGGAATTAAAGAAACATTAATTTGATTCAATTGTGAGATCTATATGTGCTTGTATATTTAATTTTATAGCAAGTATTTGTTATTCCTTGCAATTATTACTTAATGGTTGTTTGACTCCAATTGAATATTATGCGCAAATTTTCTTAAGTTTAATAGCTTATAACTAAGTTAGACCAGGCAAATTCATAAGTGTTTGTTGTCGTTTAATAAAGTGGCAAATTGATATAATTTCGCATGCTATAAGAGGCTAGTTTAATGAACCTTATAGCTAAGTTTATTAATTAAAATTGAGGCTCTATAGTCCTTAATGCTGTAGGTACATCAAATCTCATGAGCTATCTATAAGATTGTCTATCGATTAGAGAATAATCAATAAGAATTTTTCTTTTAATTATCAACCCTTAAGAAATGATTGATTGTTTAAAATTATCTTTGACAACTATAACCATTTTATTTGTAAATATTGAGTAATTTATTGAATCAATAAGCAACTGTTTGAACTAGTGTGGATTTAATTATTTTAACCAAAATCTTGTTTAATTGAGAGTTTTATTTCAAGAATTATTGTTCAATCTTTAATTATTTTCTTACTGAATTTTAATTAGTAGTTTATTATTTTTGTCTACTTAAGTTGTTTTCTCTGGAAAGAAAATTGATTCACCGTTCCCTGCGAAAGATGATTATGCTTGCCATCATACCATATTAAGCATGAGTATATTTATTTTATATTTGAGTGAATTAATGATGCACCAATTGGTTCTTAGAAGAGCTTATAAAGTGTTGCATACCTTGGAAGATTTTAGATAGGACMTTGTTCCTGATGACAGTGATGATCAACACTCTTGTGCCTGTTTTATTAACCTTGTAGTTAGTTGTTCATGAATTTTAGGTCAGGCTTCTAATATATTTTGACTTTCATTCTTAATATATTTGTATGTTCGGTTTTTTTAAGAAAATGTTGTGAGTATCATTTTAACGTTTTAAATTAAGGATAAAAAATTTTAAAAAATTAATAAAATGTTAGAATCAAGTGATGATATCCACCCTTGCGAAACTTGACAAATTGTAACTCCATTCAAATGCAAATCCCAAGAAGAGAACGTTCATGAATAGAAGGAAAAGAAGAGTGAAAATGGGAGTTATTATGCACCATGCTTGGTGTTTATAACCTAAAAGACAGTGTTTATAAATATATGTCGTCCATGATTAAACATTACTGTGTGACTATACTGTGACTCCTCGGCTGACAAACTAGAAAAAGAAAATTTGAAAATTTGAAAAAATGCTAAATATTTGTCCGCATGAATAGTTCAATTAATTTTAAGGAATAATGTTTGAAATAAAAAATTAAAAATCGAATCCTACAAATGACAATATAAAAATTATTCTTAAAAAATGAAGAGCGTTCCTTATGCGTGATGTAATAGAATTTAATATCTGTAAATTAATTAAGTCATCATAATTTATTTTTTTGCAAGTTCTTTTAGATTGAAGGTGTGTAGCTCCTAATGTGAGAATTTCACCTTTTGAAACGAAAAAAAAAAAAAGAAAATTCGAAAAGGCAGCTCAAGAAAGGAGAAATGAAAAGGTTGATGGCAGCATGTACCTCCCCCCGGTCATATCTCAGATAGAGGTGATCCGGAAGAAATCAAATTCATTTCAATTAAAGATAATTTTCCCTTTTAACTTTTAAGTTTATTTATTCAAAAGAATACCAAAATGGGATTCCAACGGTCCGCCCCAACTCCAAGATGACTACCCCATGAATTCACTAGAGCTCCTGCTTCTGCTTATCATCCTCTGTGTCTCTGCTGCAACCATAGCTACCATTTCTGTAAACCTTTAGAAGCAAAACGTACCCTCAGAACTCATAAAAGAGAAGAAAATGGTGATGTCGAAGGTGAAATATGAAGAGTTACGCCAGCAGAGGATGGAAGAAAACAAGAGGAAACTGGAAGAACTCCATCTTCCTCTGCTCTCTCAAGCCCTCCAAAAAGCCTCCTCTTCAAAGCCTTCTCCGGTTCTACACACTCTTTCTTGCTCTCTTATCTTTTTCTCCTTTTTCTCTTTTTTTTTTTCCCCTCTCTTGCTTTCTTTTTATTGTTCAACTTGAATTTTGTATAGACGCACTTAAAAGATGGCATATTTTTGCTTCTCAGAGCTGACTTTTTATGTTTTCCTTGTTTAAATCAAAGCTGAAGAAAGTGAAACCTCGCACTATCCGAACAGAGCTGGTCCCAGTAAGAAGATCAAAACGTTTTGCGAACAAGTCTGCTCCTCACTACAAAGAGGTATGCTTTCCTCCTCTTTTTCCTGCTCAAACCACCAAAGTTTTCAACTTTTTTGGTTTATTTTACTGTGAGTTAAAAAACAATGTACAAACTCACTTCTTATGAACAGGTGATCTTTTATGAGCGTGTTCAGTTGCCTAGAAGGTAAAAGCTGTTGTGCCTATACAATAACGAGTAATGAAGCTGCACGCGATAGTTTTCAAATTTTCTCCAAGTACATTTTATATATGTTGCCTGCTTGTTCATGTATTATTTATGCTTGTGCAGAATAGTGTATCCTAAAAGGGATTTATCCAACAGAGTCTATGCCTCAGATGAAGCAAGAGAGTCTGCAATAAAGAAGGCACAGAAACTTGAATTAACTCTTGAAAGCGGTTATCCCTCCTTTGTAAAGTCAATGCTCCAGTCCCATGTAACTGGTGGTTTTTGGCTGGTAAGTATCGCTTTTCCTATTAGTCTCTTCTGCTTGTTTCTTGAATGTACTCTCATGTTTTTGCTTTTGTCCCGGCCATCAGTTCCTTTTCCACAAGATGAAAAGAAAAAATTTGGATGGGAGGAAAATTACCTCTAATATAGTAGAAAGATGGTAGTTAAATCTATTTTTCTGTGCAGCACTCATCTTTAGTACAACTAATCATTATTTAATTCACTCCTAAATCTTTCAAAACTCGACGGAGTGTTACCAAATGCCAAGAAACCCCGAAACAGAGGGCTCTGAGTTCTTGGATTATCTAATATATAGAGAACTCTTCCCTCTAGCTTGCTTTTGCAAGTTAATGAAATTAACCTTGAAATTCTATGTGCAAAGTAGCAGGTAATCCCTTTGATTCATGTGAGATGAAWAGTTCCTAATCCACTCATATTTTAATTATAGTGAGTTGCTTACTAAAAGCATATGATGCAGGGCCTTCCGTCTCATTTTTGCAAGAGACATCTTCCAAGGCGGGATGAAACTGTCACACTAATAGATGAACAAGGAGATGAGTGGCCAACAGTATACTTGGCCCGTAAAACAGGACTTAGCGGTGGATGGAAAAAATTTGCAGTTGATCATGACTTGGTAGATGGGGATGCGYTGTTGATCCATTTAATSCAACCKACAGTATTTAAGGTAACCATCCCAAAAGTGTTTTTGTTGTTGCAATTGTCTGTAGCATTTTCTTTCCCTTGCTTAATCATTGCAAGAAATTGCAAGGAAATTTTAGTGACTAACCTTTTCTCCTATGTACACAATGCTTGATTGATCAAATTTGGTACTCAAAAATTTAGATCTTGATCACTTGATCACTTAATATGCTGACAACTTCTGTAGGGACGTGTATGTATACTGATTCGGTCTTTTCCCTTCAAACTTTGACTGAACTGATCAGTATGTTTAGAGMTAACATTCTATACTTATCTACCTGTTTCATTTTCCAGGTTYATATTATAAGGGTAAATTGTTCTGCCGAAGGAAGTTTTGTTAAGACCTCCGATGTTTCAAGTTGATAGTTTCTCTACTATGGCCCTTCTGGTGTGGGATAAGATTGAACTAGTGGAGGTAATCATATTTTATTTAATTTGTTAGATTTGGAATTATAAGAAGATTGTTCTTGTGGTAATTAGTTTCTTCCTTGACGTGTTATTCAATTTATCGATCCAATATTGTAGATACATGTAGCTTGCTAGGACTTCTTTCTCCTATTGGCTCTTGTCTGTGAAGGTAAATATTTTTGTGCTGGCTGAAATAGATTAAGAAATTTCAAGCCATTCTGTGGTCAGTGAGTGTTGAAGAAAATTATTTACTAAAGTTGTAGTAAATTAAGATGCATGTGTGCTGGTCTACTATTTTCTTTAAGAGTGTCTGACAAGAATGTTGATGCTACATTGAGGTTTATGTGGTTTAATTTAAATTAGGGCAAAGATGAGAATCAAATACCAAGACAGCTACTTATGATCCCCTTAATATTTCTTTAATACTTGGGTTATGTGACATATGAGTGTTGGAAGCTTTTTTGGTTTATAATATTCTATTCCATGTGCACGGTGAGTTTAAGGAGACAAATATGTGGAAACTAAAGTTTTARTTATGTCAAATCTCAAGTAATTTCAGCTAATTCTGATATAACTTGAGGAACTGCAGTTCGGYCATGGTGAATGTTCTAGGTTTATCTTTACTGCATTGCAAGGTAGATTGAAGACATTAGATGCCAGAAAAGCACATGCAGTCCCTCTAGGCAATCTTTAACTTTGAATATCTCCTTGGTAAACAACTATGCAAGTATGCAATGCATCATACAAATCTCTAATGATCGTCTTCAAGCATATTATACATTAGTATCAAAAGAATTTAACTACTACCGATCACAACATATTTATATCTACAGCCCCTTTCTGCTTTTCTGGGGTGCTGCTGACCTTCTTGAATCTTAGAGAGCATCATCTGTATTGGTTTTAAGTGATGTCTTGCACCCATGCTTTTCTTCTTCATCTTGGTAGATGTTTTCCTGCAATATTAGTTTGGACCACACGAAAAATGCCAGTGATTTGTTTATTGGACAATCCTGATTGTGCCTTTTCATTCACATTGACTCCATTATGTCTGCAGGTGGACAAATGTTGCTGTAGTTTTACAGGTGCTTTTGGCATCACAAATTAATGCAGAAACATTTTGTCTAGGAAAAAAGCAAGCCTCCTTGTGCTGCTGATTAGATGCAATTGTTTTTGCCTTGACCTTTGAATCAAGATCTTCTTTCTGGTTTTTGACAGACAAAACATGTTATTAGGAATATTGACCTGCTGTTGATTCTTGTGTTGCCTGGAGACCTCATCTTTGGACTTAACAAGGCTGGCTGTTGATTGGCAACTGAAATCTCTGAAAGACTGTATTACCACCACCCCTTCCCCGGGGGTCCCAAGCATGAAAACATACTCTGACCAAATTAACTCAGTCGCTTATAGCTGCTTTTCTATGTTCTGTCCACCAATTATACCTATTTACTATCTATGACCATTCCTGCATTTTACGTGCAAATGAATCTTATRTRAAAGTATTATTCTTCAAAGAAATTTTTATCAATCTTAAAAGAAAAGAGAATTCAGTMTAAATTATGTTTGAATAATTGAGATAATATGCCTTTTTTCAACCGGCGAACAGGATTAAATATGAAGGGTTTAGGTTGTATTGAAGTGTAGGTGATTGTGCACATAGGAGAGCCGTAGCAGCATCCGCCATTCCACACCTGGATACGAGACTGAAAACTTAGACAGACTTCCTAACTGGCTTTTCGCGTCCAATTATTGGGTGCTGATTTGTTCACGCGGAATTTTGTCTGATCAAGTAATGTTTGCCCATACGCGCTCTCCATGCCTGTGGGGCCCCACCATTTTCTAATTTCATTCCAGCCCTTATATTGTTATATTTTCATGGAGAAAAAGAAACAAAACTTTTTTTTTTTTTGGCTAAAGCTTTTATTTTTGGGGAAGGAAGTCATAAGGTTTTTCTATTGATATTACAAAATTCTTCACTTCTTCAGTTTGAATTTATTAAGGATCTGTTCTCCTAAATTTAAAAGTATGTATTTTTAACTTTTTTAATTTAGATAATAATAGAAAAAATTAAAACAACTGTTTTTAAACTTATGAAAGYAGATCCTAATTAAYCTGAATTTTATACGTAACATTTATATTTCTTTGKAAGGAATGGTTGAGCAATATATGAAAAATCGAACAAATATTGAATGTAATATTTAAATCCTAAAATATGATTTAGATATAGAAATTAACAAATCACGTCGACTCAATTATTTATCTAATAATATGACATAAAACAATAAAGTTTTTCTCTTTTTTCTTAAACTAAATATCTATATTTAGTAAGGCACGTCCTTTCACTCTTGCTTATTTTCTTATAACCTATATTATTATATCTTTTATAGTAAGAAATACTTGCTAATTGCACATTTCATATTAGAAAGAATAAATTAATAGTCTCTCCAAACACAAAATAATAATATGATTGCGCACCATTTTTAACACATTTCTACAAATAATAATATATTCTTTTAAAAAAATTGATAAAATATCACTAATTACCGATCACTTTTAAAAAACCTCTTCTTTTCTATTTTTTCATAATATAAGTACAATGACAAATAATAAAAAATTTGCTAAACGCAACATATTGTACTTCACTATTTTCTGTCATTGTCTTTTTTAAGCAATTTTTTTCTCTACGAAATTTATATATATACTCTCTCTAAATCTTCTCTCAAATTTGATATTTTTCACCGATTTTGACTCAAAAACTGATCAAACATCACAAAGGAAAATCATCGAAACACAAATAATGAAACCTTAGCAAGACAATTCAAACAAAAATCAAATTCAATATCTTTCTACCGCAAAATTRGTTCKATCTGGTGAGAAAACTTGAGTTTTTTTTGGAGAAAATGTAAAGAAAAATTATTCAAAATGGCAAGGGGAAAATTAGAAAATAAAAAAGAAAAAGAGATATGCAAAAGCGTATGGAAAAATATTGGCAAGAGCGCGTGGAAGGGGCAAGAACAAACACCTGCAATTGACGCCGAGGATTTCGGGAGCCAATGAGACTTCCAATTGGAGGTCAAAGCATCAGCTGGAAGAAAGTGGGAAAACGGTGCCCCCAGCACTACGGGGCCCCACTTACGTATATTCATTCCAACTAGTATTACGACTCTAACAATTTAATTTATTAATTAAACCAAACACGACACAACTCAAGGACGTGACTCAAAGAAACTATGTTATTGTTGTCCACTAATTGACATTCGAATCATTACACAAATTTYACCCATCTCATCAASCGGCTGCTTATTTCATATCATTGTCTTGCTCCAATTTTTACGGCTATATTTAACAAAGTATTTTGATTATCGAACGAGCATATATATGAAAAAATGTTAATTTACATCTTGTAAAATATTAATCAAATTAATTTTTTTATATGAAAATAAGGATTCAAYTCTTGATTTCTTTTAAGGAATAAGATGAGAATAAGAAACTACTCGCACCAATCAAGTTTGATTTGTTTATTTATATTTTTAAACTTATTTATTGATGGAAAAAAATTATTACTTAAAAAAAAACCTTTGCATAAAAATTGGTAGGAAAAAAGCTATCTTTTGTTATTTTTGGTTCAAATTGAGTAAAAGGTACGACCTAACATATTTTAATACATCTAAAATTACTCATTCTCTACTTATCAAGTATAACATAGCATTTATATACATTAACTCATCAAATATCTAATAATGTTAATTTGATTTATACTCTCCATGCCCGAAAAGTGATTAATATTAGTATTGGGTGATTATCAAATTCTTCTGTATTTGCTTTTGAGCATTTGACCCTTTCCCATCGAAGAAAAAAAATGCAGTAGTATTCGATAGGATTTGGGAGTGGCCGACTATAGTCGGCTTTGATTTTDAAAAAAATGGATTGAGGAGGGTCCCACATTTGTAGTCCTACTTGGAAAAGGTCCAAAGCAAATCTAATCCATGTAGTATTAGAAACATCACAAAATGGCTGACGCGATACTGTTGGGAGGGCAACGAAGTTTTCCTCCCTCCTCCTTTTAAGGAATGAAAAGATAATTCTAAAGAAAATTTAATTATAATTTACTTTTGATATTCAAATGAAGATATTTAACAGATTTTTGTTGTTATTTTTCTTTTATATATCAAAGGACGAGATTTCATTTTATATATAAATGAGTCATTTATARATAAGTAAGAGTTACACGATACTTGAAAAGATATATATATATATAAATGATGAATTAATCATTTGTAGTATTCTTTTTATAAATATCAAAATTCTTCATCAGTATTACATGGATCGAGATTATTTTGCCATAACACTTAAAAGAATTATAATCAATAGACATATTTTTTTTTTATCTCTGGAAGTTTTTTAAATGACTGAATAAAATGAGGTTGCAAAGAGATATTTTAGAAATTAATATAATATTTTATTTTTAACAGTATTAATAATCATTTTAAACTATTAAAAACGTAATCATTATCTCTTAAATACAGATATTTATTTTAAAGTCAAAAATGCGCAAAGAAGTGTAAATTAATTAAGAAGTGACGTGGAATGCATGTCAAGTTTATACTACCATTTTTAATGACTTGAAATATAAATTTCTTCTAATATCAAATCAAAATAAATTATGTATTTAGACATGTCCGCACATGAAACGAAGAAAACAACAATAACATCAACGATAACCTTTAAAAAAAAAACTCACATTTTAATAATATTTTTATTAGCGTTTGCACAGTCAAAACAATAAAAGATCAAACGAATTAAGACAAAATAATTAGAAAAGAAAAAGAAAATAATAGCCGAACAGCTTCATTTACGCCCGCCTTCGATAAACGCACTCACACACACGCTCTTTCTCTCTCTAACATTTACTACAATTTTCTCTGTCTCTCTCTCTCTCTCTGTCTCCATTTCTTGTTCTTTGTTCTCTCTCTCTTTATACGTTAGTAAAACACATAACAATGGAATTTTTGCAGCGTTGAAACGCCGGGATCCGCGTTTCTCGATGACTCTAACCTTCTCACCATTTCCTTTTATCTTCCAACACCATCACCGCCAAAACTTCTTGCCGTACGTTAATTCTTTCTTGGTTTTATTTCTTGAAAGAGCATATTTGCGTGATTTAGATAAGAGTTTTATAAATACCCACATTGTGTTGAAATCAGAATCCTGATGCTAATCTTTGATGGTTTTGGTCTATTGGTGTCTGGAAAACTTTAAACGTTTTTTTCCTGGATACTTGATTACAGAAAGATCTTGATGATGTTGTCTGAAACGGTCTTTTTGAGATTTTGTTTGAAACTATTTTTCTTCTTGTGTAAGATTGGTTACGGGATTTTCTAAAGATCTTCTTTTTATGGATTACTCTTGTGCTGATTTTTGGATTCTAGAAGAAATGATCTTTGCAATGTTCTTTTGTTGTTGCTTGTAGGATTTTATTGGATTTGTTTTGATTCGAAATTAAGAGCGAGCAAACAATGGTGCTATAGATTTCCGAGGTGCTCACTTGGTCTGTAAGAACGAAGAAAAGGTTGTATTTTTCTGGGATTTGAAGGGGACCGAAGAATGTTGTCCAAAGGTGAACATCAAACGGTCCCATTGTCTGTGTTGCTAAAGCGCGAATTGGCGAATGAGAAGATCGAAAGGCCTGAGATATTTCACGGCCACGCCAGCCAGAGTAAGAAAGGCGAGGACTTTACACTGCTCAAAACCGAATGCCAGAGGGTTTTGGGCGATGGAGTAACCACTTATTCCGTTTTTGGGGTATCATTTTAACCTTTCCTTTGTTCTTCTGCAGCAATTGTTGTCCCTGTCAATGATATGATACATTGACATTTTTTAAGATTTTTTTTAAAAAAAAATTAACTTCCCTACACGTTTTGTTATGGAGATAGAAACATTTGATGAAACAGCTACTCTTCTAAAATATTTTTCATTGATCTTCATTTATTGGTTGCTGAAAGGAGTTAAATATGGTGTTGATAAATATCTTTTGCTTTTCAGCCTTGAAATTCATTCAAGTTTTTTTTTTTTTTTGGGTCGGGATGATTCAAAATTTCACGAGACTAACTTTGTACTGTCAATTGTGAAGAGGGCAGTGGATAGTTTGGTGGGAGGCTGGAGGCCGAAAGCAGTGGCTAGTTTGGCAGTTAAAAGCAATGTCTGATTTGGTTTATTCCCTTTTAGGTCTATTACTGGATATTTTGAATTCATTCGTGTTATACTTGATGTACCTTCTTTTCCTCACTTTTTGACTTCCTATTTAAAACCGACCACCCCAACTTCCCTTCAGGCTTGAGAGGATTCAGGGGAGCTACACTACTGTTTTCTCTTCTTGATGTTTGGAAGTTATCCCCTGTCGATCTTCAGTAGTGGCATTTTCTCAGTCTGATCTAGCCAGGAGTTTATTGATGCTCTAGTGCTTAAACTAATTGCTTTTTATAATTCATGTTTTCCTATAATTCTAAAAAATCTTAGCCTCTTGAATTTGCATTATTGCAGTTGTTCGACGGTCATAATGGATCTGCAGCTGCCATATATACTAAGGAGAATCTCTTAAACAATGTTCTCAGTTGTATTCCTCCAGATCTTAACAGTGATGAGTGGGTTGCAGCATTACCAAGGGCTTTAGTTTCAGGGTTTGTCAAAACAGATAAGGATTTCCAAGAAAGAGGTAAAGATAGTCTAGAATCTACTTATGTCCTCTTGTACTTTTTTTTTCTATATATTTGAGTAACTTCATATGGTTGTGTTTCAAGTTCAGTTATTATCCTACTTTGAATTTGATGCGGTTTACACAAGTTCCTATACATCCTTTCCAAATTAAGCAAGCATGATCATTTTGTATTTCGATTGACATTCGTATTGTAGCGTGGAGAGCTTAATGTGGAAGTCATTTACATCAAATTAAATTCCAGTTTATGATTCTGACGCATAGTTTCATTTTGATTCAGCTCAAACTTCAGGAACAACAGTCACATTTGTGATAATCGAAGGATGGGTRGTTACTGTTGCATCAGTTGGTGATTCTCGTTGTATTCTTGAATCTGCTGAAGGGGAAATATATTATCTGTCAGCAGATCATAGGCTTGAATGCAATGAAGAAGAGTATGTTATATGTGGTTTGTCTTTAATGGAGCAATATGAATTTGAATCTACCAATTGTCTGAGTTCTTTGATTCTTAATTGCGCAGGAGGGAACGTATTACAGCCAGTGGTGGTGAAGTTGGACGGTTAAATACTGGTGGTGGCACAGAGGTATTCCTATCCTCTGAATTTGAAGTTTCGCTTTCGGCTTCTTCTATGCTGGCATCATTTTTACTATCCTCCTTGAACTTTTTAAATGCCTGGCCTGCAAGTACAGTAAAAGTTGATATTTGGCTGCCTTCTTTCCATCCATTTGCTCTGATCCAATTAATGACTACACATTTATCTGATGTGTTATTAAATTTCCCATGTATGTCATTTAGATCATGCTTAGCACAAGCAATTGTCGTTTGCACTTTAATAAGTTATCTATATTATTTATTTTCTACTTCATGGGGTAAAGGATGTTTCCTTTTCTCTCCCTTTCTTTCTTTTTTTTTTTTTTTTTTTCAGTACCAGTAATTTATCTCCAAAAAAATCCAAATGTTTTTAAAACCACCTTTATACAACATACAAGTGAAAGTTAAGTACAGTGAAGAAAAAAGGAAAAAAAAAAAAAGAAAATGATGCTGCCTAAAGTTGAATCATGTACTGTATGACACAAATTAATCCTAGGCGGGACGTGCTTGAAAGGTAATTAATGAATGGCAAACTATGACTTGGGACATGAATACCTAGGTGAGTTTGCCTATTTTGAACGACATGGATTTTCTGCGAGCTCTTCATTCTTGGGCAGTCTTTAGTGGGTAGATAGCTTGCCTCTTAAGTTCTGTGGAACATTCCTATGTTATAAAGATAACATGCTTTCTTGTGTCTTCTTGGAAGTAGTTGAATGGTGGATGCCTTGCTGAGTTGGGATTTCCTTCGAGCATTTTTTTAATTCTTTTCTGGGTCTTGATGCTCTTTGGCCTTAACCCCATTACTAAATTCACTGTAGATTGGTCCTTTGAGATGTTGGCCTGGTGGTTTGTGCTTATCGCGGTCCATTGGAGATATGGATGTGGGCGAGTTTATAGTTCCAGTACCTTACGTGAAGCAAGTAAAGGTTTGTACCCTGAATAAACTTTTTCTGTCATATAGTTTTGTCTGATTCTTCTGCTTCAATTCAATTGTCCATTTGCTCTTCTGGCATGAAAAGCGTGGTATATACACTGGAAAGTAATATTTTGTTTTGCTCTAAGATCTTTTCTTATGTCTGAGTTTTGAAAGTTATCTGTTTTATTTAAAAGGACATTTTGAAGGATTGAACTGTTAAACTATAACAGCAAGCAAGACAGGGTTCCTAATTTTTGACTGCATGTCCTACTGTGGAACAAAGTATTTGCTTAGCTTCTTAAGATTGGCAAATAGAAATATTTTTGTAAAAGTACTATCCATTTATTCTTAAAACTAGGTTACTGTTGAAAGGTAAAATATTTTTTGTAGTTTATTTGCCAAGTCCATCTTGTTTCCTTGTAAGACATGTCTTACCTACCTCAATCTTCTATTACTGTGTCATCATAACGAGATTTTCAGCAGTTACTGAGAAATTTTCCTTTGGGCTAAATTATCAAAATGCAATTCTGCAGCTGTCATCAGCCGGTGGCAGGCTTGTTATTTCAAGTGATGGTGTTTGGGATGCCATATCTCCAGAAACGGCTGTTGAATGTTGTCGTGGGATGCTGCCAGATGCTGCAGCCTCTCAAATTGTTAAAGTAGTGCTGTTCCTTGGACTTCGCRTTTGTTAAACATAAGGTTATTCAGTTCCGCTCTCTTAATTTTTCACTTATGACTTTGTCCCTTTTCTTCTGTTTCCAGGAGGCTGTACAAGTAAAAGGTCTTCGAGACGATACAACCTGTATTGTGATTGATATACAACCACCAGAGAAGCCAATTCCTCCCCTACCCCCACCCAAGAAGCAAGGCAAAGGAGTTTTCAAGTCAATGTTTAAGAAAAAGCCTCCCGAGTCGTCTTCTCAAACTGAGAAAGAGTATAATGAGCCAGATGTGGTGGAGGAATTGTTTGAGGAGGGATCTGCTTTTCTTTCAGAGAGGTCTGTACCATGGTGCTTCTATTTTACACTCTTGTTTTAGGCTTCCATTTTTGTTAGTATAGTGTAAACCAAATTACTGGTTTGTCTTTTTCTTTACCCTTTTTCCCCCTGTTGGGGGAGGGAGAAGCTAGCTTGGCGGTTCTACCTCTTGGTGATGCATTTCTAGTATTTCGCTGACATGTTCATGCTGGTGCAGGTTGGACACAAAATACCCAGTCTGCAATATGTTTAAGCTGTTCATGTGTGCTGTTTGCCAACTAGAAATAAAACCCGGAGAGGGTATTTCGATACATACAGGATCATCAAATACAAGAAAGTTTAGGCCTTGGGATGGTCCTTTCCTTTGCTTGAGCTGCCAGGAGAAAAAAGAAGCCATGGAGGGGAGAAGACCTTCCGGGGGTATGACACTTCTCCTTTCTGCATCTCATGAAAATTTCAAACTCTATGTACTCCTTTTAATTGATTTGTATTCTACTTCTTCCAGATTCTAGATACAATAGTGGGAGTGACTAATTGACCCTTTCCAATTACCCGTGTATGAAGTCAGCACTAACTATTGTTTTAGAGCTGATCATTGTTGGGAAGATCTAGTGAAATTAACAGAAGTAATCTTCAGTCTTCCACAAAACGGTGTGAGCAGTTGGATCCTTTGTGACATAACTGCGAAGGAAGAGGATCTTTTTCTTGCACCTTTATTGCTTAGGTCAAAAGATGGACGCTAATGATGTTTAGGATAGCTGCATCTTTCTAACAAGGGTTTATTCATGAAGCCTTCCTCCATTTGAAGATGTGCAGGCGATTATAATTCTYGGGCACATTGTGACATATCAGAGGTAATTCATTTGTTCTATAKATATATTTAATTGTATACTGGTTCTTCCTCCCATAGAACTAAAACTGGSTGAAAGAATTTTTAGTTTAGTGTGTTATTATACCAAGTTTAAGTAGAATTGTTAGTTTCATTTTTTTATTTAAATTTTTTGCCATGGAAGAAGCTTTGGGGATAATTCTGCTATTAAGTTTGTTCATGTAATAGTAATTTGTTTCTTCCTTTGGAAGGAAGCTAAACATCAGAMTASYGAAATGAATTTCTTTTTTATTATATTGTAATCCCCTTTTCCTGAAAGCCGATTTTTTTTTTTTTTTTTTTGACAATTCTGATACCTTTAATCTGATGTTCCCGTTTTCGAATGTGGCAAATGCTAAAACAATATGTGTACCTGTTATTTGGCTTCTTGATTGGACCGGTAACTCATGCAATTAATAGAACATTAATTGTGACTGAGTAGCTTTTGGAAGCATTTAAGTAGTAAACKTCTCATGATGTCCTTATCCGAAGCCCTTTTGACACCTGTTCTTTAAGATTTACAAATTTAAGACGCATTCYTTTGATTCAGACATTCAACAAATAAGTTTTTCCAAGCCTGTGGCATTGACATATTGTGGTCCTCACTTGTAGTAATATTGGTTTGACTTTTTTACTTTGTTTCCTTCCTGAAAAATATGATWCTTTTCTTTGAGCTAAGGTTGAAAATATTGCTATTATATCTTGGGACTTCATTTTCTGCAACAAATTTTGGTCTTACGTCTGAAAATCAATTCTATCTCTTACACCCCTGTGGATAGATTTTAGGACCATTTTCTGCTGGTTTCTACTATCATGGAGTTGTTCACTGATGTTGGATATCATTGCTAGTTAGACTTGAATTATTTCTATAAGTTGTCGTCCTTYCCCTTATTGTAGCATTTGGTTTTAGGAAAAAGAGAAGAAACTGGGTTCATATTTGAGTTAGTGTTAATGGATTGAGTTATGATTTGGATCGAGATAGYCTAGTTGTTTTTAAACAGAACCCTTAAATTAACAACTTTGAAGTGCAGTTCACTGGGTTTATTTGGATCTCCACTGATTATAAGTACCTGAAAGATCTTGCTTTCATTGCCTAACGAGCAAGCGGAAACTGCTAAGTCTGAGGCATACAGAAGGTCTGAGTTCATATCATTAGACACTGATTATGATTCATTCACCCAAAACGGTTTGCAGCCTAAAAGGATTCTAAATGACAGACAACTTTTCTAGGAATATCTATGCCTAATAATGAGTTTAAAAAGAAATAAAGTTTGTAAAATTAGGCGAGTCGTCGAGTAAAAGGATGCAAGTAGAATCCTCAAACCAAATGGTCATAAAGGGGAGCTGGACCTACATCTTAATCCGTAGAAAGACTGACTTCCCTGCGTGGGGTTGGGTATGTGTTCGTGTGGGAAAAGAGCAAGAAGAAGCGAACGTGTTATAAAACAAGGACTTCACTGTCAGCCCGCAAAGATACTCGGTGGGAAAACCTTTTTCCTTTTCTGCTTTAGCCATTAGCCACTCGAAATCTTTGTGCTCTTCCTAAAGACAGAAGGGTCAAAAGGAAGACAAGCCAGCAAGCAACGTGGTGTAAGACAAAAACTTTGCATTCTCTCCCTGCTTCTTCCCTTGCTTTCTCTACCTCTCTTATCTTTAGATCATATTGCAAAATAATTTTGAGTGGTTTTAAGCGGAGAAGATAACTCTGTCCACCTAAATAATTTCTCCATGATTGAGATGTTGACCTTAACYAAGCAAACAAAAACTTCCGATGCCAGATGGACTAATGGACCACAGTGTACACGTGTGTGAGGTCCTACAATCACACCAAACTATGATGAGCTTTGAGTTCTCTTATGGTACCAAACATTCACTACGATGCTTTATTAGACTTACAATYTGCAGGGTTAAGTCTAGATCAGACAAAAAGTTAGGCGATCCTTTCATTTCTYGATCATTCACAAACACTCTAATGGCCGACATCCTCGAAGTATTTAATCTCTTAGAAAACTCAGACCAATCCACTGCGCAGAAGTGCATAAATCAAGTATGGCATGATTACAACTAGTTCGAGTTTGACACTTTTAAGATTACAAGAACAGTAGTCTTAGGGGGGGTAGTGAATATCTCTTTCTATTCTTACCTCTGTTCTGGGAGCTTTTTAAACCAGATGATAAGCAAAAGTTGAATGGATTGGGAATATCATAGTTGAAGTCATTCTGCTTGTTCTTGTCATTGTTATCAAAGGATGGTAGGGCCCGATTGGCTCCTCCTCGAGAGTGCATCATTTGCATTTATTAAAGGACATTAACTATACAAAATATCCAATCGTATCTTTGTGTAAAAGGACTTCATTCTCGTTAATGTTACCTCAGGATCCAACTCGTTCATCATGAGGATTGAGATGATCCTCCATGTCAYGGGTCGAAGATCTCTCATCTTTCGTCTCCCTCCTGATTCTTCTTGATTTGGGTTGTTAAGTCTAAGTATAAATACAGAAGAAGCCAAGAAGTCAAGAAGACATATATGTCCTTCCAAGATTGGAGTTTTGTTCTGCATAGATGAACTCAGATGCAGTAATGGCATGTATGCATAAAAATACATTATCATGTTTATTCATGTGTTAGCTAGTGATGCTGGTGACACTTTCAAAGGTTTTCTACCTAGTCTAAAACCTCAACAAAAGCATTTCCTAAAGTGGTTTCCTGCAGAAAGAGAGCACTGAAGCATTGGAAGTACTGCATTAGTGTATTATCTATGTAAAGTTTGAGATCTGCTGCAAATACAACCTAAGATTCGTCTTGAAATAGGTGAAGGATAATATATGTGTCCGAGTATAGACATCTGAGCATGACTTTTCGTCGTACGTCGTACCTTATGGAGAAATTTCTTTAATGTTAGATATAAAAATCGGCATACGTTTTGCCATTTCATGTACGCACATTTGACACAAAACTTGGGATTTTGTCTTGCTGTTTCTGAAATCAGTACCTTATTGCCATTGATATGAAATGGACCCACCACCTTAGCAATTCTAGCACATATTCATCTCATCTCTTAGCCACCACATGCACCCTTWAGAAATATGTCCATGAATATTATTGCCAAACAGTGTGCATAAGAAAGTTTAAGCAGCTCAAACTACAGCTGACGAGTTCCCACATACACCCCCCCAACCCCCAAACCCCCTAACGCTCCCTCTTGGCCTCTTCTCTCCCTCTCCACTGATTTCTGATATCCTTATCCCTCTCTGCATCTGCAATCCCAGAAAAACGAGCCTAGGGGCTAGTGAACGATCCCAGTATCAGGATTTTCTTAGTTCAATAATACTGAGCTATGGACAGCCACCAGCCAAAAAGGAGGGACAAAGATGGAGAGAAGCAACAAGAAGGTAACTTGAAGCAGGGCAACAAAGAGGGCCAACAACATCCACCACCACCGCCATCCACCGCTGGCTCTCCACCTTCGCCTTCTTCATCGCCTTCTCATGAATTCTCTTTCACCATTTCTCTCCACCAATCAACCACCAGTTTACCAGATAAAACAAAGGCCCCATCTTCAATTGCTCTCGATTTATCTCCAGCAGATGACATATTCTTTCATGGCCACTTGCTGCCTCTCCATCTGCTTTCCCATCTTCCCGTCTCTCCTCGCTCTTCCACCAACTCTCTGGATAGTTTTACCCTCCCCATTAAAGAATTATTAGAAGACAAAAACTGCAACAACACTACTAGCACCATTAACAACGAGAAAATCGACGATTACGACAACTATAGATACACTACCGATGACTACGAAACGAAAGGCAGACCCAAGTCCAAGTCTTTCTCATGGCTATCATCAAAATGGAGAAAAGATAATGACGCCAGAGAAAAGGAAGACAAAGAGAGACAAAAGAGGAAGCTAAAGTTCGACGTAAGTCATGTATTGAAAAGGTATATGAGAATGGTTAGGCCACTTTTATCCTTCGGAACCAGAAAAGAAAGCGTACGATTTCAAAGGCAGGCTTACTCATTTTCTGGGAATTTAAGCTTGAGGCGGAAGCAGGATTATGGACGAAGGAGAGGAGAGTTCTCGGCACCAGCTTCAATGAGGACATCTCCAACAAACAGTGGTCTTCTTGTAGCCACTGGGACTCTTTCCAGCTCAACAAGTGATAGTACCATGGAAGAGTTGCAAGCTGCAATTCAAGCTGCAATTGCTCATTGCAAGAATTCTATTGCTAGGGAAGACAAAATCAAATGCCATGACTAGGTTAAAGGACTCAGAAATCTCAACTTCCTTTTCCTTTTATTCCTTTGGTAGCCCTTTACATATATACATATATCGATTCTCCTGTATATAATATTGAAGCAGTATCTCTGTATGTATCAATTGAGTTACCAAAATATTATGGTTGAGGAAGGTGAAATGGTGTACTGATCAAGAGTGAAGACATGGTTAGCAGGCAAAATCAAAAACTTGATTTCTTTAATCTCTTCTTCTTTTTCTTTTTCAAAATTGTCTTGTATATATCACTGTTCCATGAATCTTCTCTTCTGGGGCTGGAAATTTGAATTTTCATGATCAAGAACTTGAATGAATTAGTTAGCGGGATTGTTAAAATCGAGCAATTATGGAGTTTGTCATATCTTATAAAATAGAATTGGTTGTAATTTTCAATGACATATGAAGCCGTGTATTTGATTGTATCAATGATATTCTAATCATGGCTTTTTAGATTTTCAATAGGTGACCGCTGCATGCTGAGCTATGATTTCAAKCTCACCCAAGCTACTATATAAAGCAAGTAATATGGTGCCTTTCCACAGGAGCACAAGCTAGTCGGTTTCAACCCTTTTTTTCACCCTTGCTAGGTGTTATTCAAGGTGGGTGAGTCGAGGTTGATCAAGGCTAGACTCAGATTGAATTATTTTTGTTTGGTTCAAGTTCGAATTCAACTTGAATAGACTCAAAAAAATTTGAGCATGAGCATTTGAGTATGAGTTGAGTTCGGATTGAGTCTGAATTTTCTAAAGAAAAAATAATATATCAAAAGGATTAAAAATGAATTTATTAAAAAATCCTTCAAAATGAAAAAAAATTAAAAAATCAGTCATTGAAGTCCAAATAATCGAATACGTAAGTAACAAAAATATTATAAACATCACGCATGATTTAATAATAAAATTTAAAATAGATCAAATATCGTTACTTACACCCACTAAGACTAAGTAAAAAAAATTAATTTTCAATAAC
>MEJB01000017.1:6715108-6745262 GCA_001752375.1 Rhazya stricta
CCCAACAGAACCCTCATTCAACCTACATGCTCTTTCATACTCCCTTTGCAAATTCAAAGCCCCAACACCACTCCCCCACATCAGCACTTCTATCCTAAAAAATCCACCTATTCCATGCACCCTAAATACCCCAAAGGACTGCCACTACCTCCTCCACGCGAACCTTCCACAGAAGTGCAGGATATTCTATCATATGATCCAGCACCTCGCGAACACTCTTGGCCCCAAACAGCAGCGCTCGAAAAAGCATCCCCATCCTCTGCTAAATTTTAACGGCAAACCTGTAATGCACAAAAGGATGCATGTTTCATTTCAAAACAGCACAACCAAAGGGGCAATTAGCTCAAGCAATGTGGAAACGCTTTAGAAGGTCAGATCGAAGTGGTAAAGCATGCTGGCACAGTCGCCAAACCACGTGTGAATCTTTGGCGCAACACGTAAACACCACAGTTGAGCCCATAGCCCTTTGCTAACAGCGGTAGAGGAGGAAGAGTGATCAATTCGAGTGGCTCCTTGCTGCCCAAGCCATCGCCAAATGATAACACGACCTTACACTGAACAAGCCTCTCCTGTCATAGTGCCACATCCATCGATCGTCACAAGGCAAAGCTGGAATCTTGAGGATCTCCTCAACGTCCCGCCAAACAAACATACTCCTCAAGAAGTCCAMTATTCCATCGTTGAGGATTTGGGAGTATCAGATGATCAACTGTAAGATCATGAGGCAGAAATAAATTAGTAGATATGGTACGAAACTCGAAAGGCGCACTCAACCAAGGGTCTTCCCAAATAGCCACCGCCTTTCCACACCCAATCCTCCACCTTAACCCTTTTATTAGCAAGCTGCGCCCTTCTAAAACTGCTTGCTCTTCTAAAACACTGCGCCAAATGTAAGATGGTTGTCGCCCCAGCTTCGCATGCAAGAAGTTGGAATAGATTGAATTATAATATTTGTACTCCCTTTACTTCTCTAAGCATAGGACTTCTCCTCCATTTAAAAGTAGGGAAAAATTGTACTACTTGTTGGTTTTATATTTCATGTCTTGAATATATTCTTTAATACATTGCTTATTACACGAATATAATACAATGCATGTTTATATGTTTATATGTTTATATATTATCGAGTGATAATTAAGGTAAAGAAAAATATGAATTAGATGAGTTAAATATACACTTACCTTGTGTTATGATTTGTGTAAAAGAAAAGATAATAAAAAATCTTTGCTCTACAGTTTTGATATTTGAGGAGTTTTTTTTTTCCCCCCTAAATTTCATTTAGTACCGAACTGCCAATGACAAATCGTGAATGTTCCGACAGGAAATGACGCAATGTAGCAAGTGGCTAGTGGGACATTTGCCTTTGGAACTAATAATTCATACGATATTCTTAAACGTTTTATACAAATTTGGTCCCCCACCCGAGCCTCCAATATTTGTTAATATTCGGTGTTAAAGTTTATCAGTACTTTGTACTTATAGCCATGTTTGGTTTGATGGAGGACCTAAAATTTAATCCCCTTGGTCCCAAATAAAGGTAGAAAGTTTCAGTTATTTTCTTTATTTAAGTAGTTAAAATCATAATTTATCTGAATCAACTCTTTTGATAAGATTGAAATATATGAACTAAATTCGGAAGGATAATTGAAAATTTAATTGTAATGTTTGAATTTAAATATTAGATTGGATCAAAATTTTTTATAACCAAACTACCAAAATTCTAAACTTTATTATTTTTTACAAATCTGCCCTTCTTGCTTATTCATTTAGATTTGTGAATTATTCAAGGTTATATAAGTATTTCGATTATTTGAATGTAAATAGTTAAATAAATATAATTTAATATTTGTATATGAAATATTATTTTTATTAATATGTAAATTTATTTATTGATTATTTTATAAAAAAATCTCCACATACGTGAGAAAATATTTGAACGACAATAATAATCAAGAAGGAATGAATAGCGACAAGGAAAATATAAGATTAATTTTGTCGATTATTAGATTCATACGTACATAAAATAATGAGTAATAAAACATCATTTGATAAGATTGAAATCTGAAAATTTAAGTTTGAATACAATATTAATATGATTTAAATATTTGATAATTAATTTATTAAAACTCTGACTCACTCGTATCATTCTTTTTTTTTTTTTCTTTGTTTTCCTTTAAATTTATAAGTTTCTTCAAAGATCCCGAGTACATATAATCACGTGGATATAGGAGATAATAAAATTAATTTATTTCTATAGAAAAAAGTATTAATTTCGTATGTATGAAAGTATTAAGGTAAAATATTAAATTAATATCTTATCATTCGTAATTATAATAAAATTAAACAATCTATGAGCTCTCAAGTTATTATTTTTCTTTTTTTACTTTTTCTAGTTTTTAAGCAATCTTGATTTGTGTGAGAGATTACTCTCATCCCTTAAAAGATATCAAATGCTCTGGATAAAATTTACCAAAAAAAATTATTCCATTTTTACTATTGAATTGTTGATAACCGACCTCATGTATTAAAATCCTACTTCTCTAACCTATGAAGATAAAAACGATGGACTCAGCTGGTAATTGTAAAACTAGTGATGATTTGTAGATTTGTTGGTGAGAGCAGACTGTTAGGTCTATTCTGATTTTCTTTCATTTACCATTCGGAAAGAAACAGAAGAGGAGTCGTTAATCGAGTGCCGAATCGGACAAAGAAAAGYACCCGAATTTAAACTCGAAAACATCCTCDTTCAATACGAATCGTGACGTGTCATTACCATTGTCTACTTTCTCTACTTGACTACTTCTCTCAGGCATGGATTTACTGCGATTTGGGTTCATAATTTTCTGCACCCTCTAGAAAGGAGCCTCGTTTGGCATTCGAAGCATTTTTTTTTTTTTTTTGATCTTTTGCTTGCAATATAGAGTTTCTTTTTAAGTAATTAAATACTGGGTGTATACGAGTTATGTTGCAATGGATTGAGTGTGTCAGATGCCAATGATTATAAGTGGTACATTCGAATAATTTCCAAGAGAATATACTCTTCAAGCTATTGCCATGGTCGTTTCTTTACAGGCTAATGTTATTTGGCGGTTCCTTGCGGTTGGGCTCATTTTTGTAAGCCTTTGCATTTTCAATTTGAAATCTTGTCAAGATTTATGAGTTGGGTTGATCTCAATACTTATTTTCTCGCTGTATTTACTTTGATTCAATTGGATTTCAGCAATTTTCTGGAGTCCTTTTCTTTCCTACAATCGCTTCAATTGATATTTTCTCATCATCCCGCAAGACTCCTCCTTTTCATCTATTCAGTATTCTTTTTGAGAATTGAACGGGGTTTCTCAAATCGTTAGTTTTTTGGGATTGGGATATTCTTGGTTTTGATTCTTGGCCAATAAGAGCCAGGGAGTAAAAAGAAAGAAAAATTTGATTGTTGTGAGGCTGTTGAAGGTTCAGTTACTTTTGATCAGTGAAATTTGACAGAACCTCTGAGTTCAAACCTCTTACTCTTGTAGGGTCGATGATTTAGGGTGTTTGATTTGGGATGTGTTCTTGATCCGAGTTAATTGGGAGCTGCGAAGTTCGAGATTTCAAAGAATGAATGCTGTGGGAAGGCTAGGAAGCTATATAAGTAAAAGCGTATACACAGTGTCTGGGCCATTCCATCCATTTGGTGGTGCTGTAGATATAGTTGTGGTTGAACAGCAAGATGGGAGCTTCAAATCATCACCTTGGTATGTACGATTTGGTAAGTTTCAGGGGGTCTTAAAAGCAAAAGAGAAAGTGGTTAGCATTAATGTCAATGGTGCTGAAGCAGGTTTCCATTTGTATTTGGATCACAAAGGGGAAGCCTACTTCCTCAGGGAGGCGGATGTTGGAGAGGGTGATACTCTGCTTTATCCTTCATCTTCAGGTGAGGATACTGATGGACAATCCAGTAAAAGGATGCCAATAAAATCAAAAAGTTACAACTATGATGCTTATGAATCTGACTCAGTTACTCAGATTGGTATAAGCACAGGGAAGGTTGTATCAAGGACCAATTCTCGTCGATCACGTATTTTGGGCCTTGTTTTTGGGAGGAAGTCGGTGAAGCAGGGCAGACTTCCAGAGCAAGACAATGATGCTGGTGTTGTTAGGACAGATTCTTTGGAGCGTGCTGAGATTGCAGCTGATCTCTTGGAAATGAAGTGGTCTACCAATCTGGCTTCCTCTAGGCACACGAAAGATACTGGTTCACTGCTTTCTTCTCCAGATATATCAGAGGGTAGTGCCAGTAAAGGCTTGCGGATTGCTGATAAACAGAACAATGTGGATTCTCGTATTAATGATGCCGTGGTGGATAATTTGGATAATTGTGCGCCATTGGAGAAAATTGGTTCCACTAATGATGAAAAGGATCATAGTTCTCATTCAAGTCCTATGAGATCCGAGAGGTCTGATGAGCAAACTGGCACCAAAACGTCATGTCTGGTACCTGAATATTTGATTGGAACATCTATAGTAGAAGATGATGGCAAGCCAAATTTGGAAAAGCCGAGCAAGACTGGGAGCTTATTGGTCGATGATGCAGATACAATTGCAAACTCAATGGATATCATTTCTGGGGTTGCCGGTGCAGAATTCCAAATTCACGACTCAGTGAAGCTTGATATATGTCCTGGGGTGAAGGACCCAGAAGATTCATTTTTCATTGAGAAGCACGAGTATTCCCCAGAGTCGAGTTCCTCTGTGGATGAAAATGAAGCTAAGAGTATTACTTTTCTTTCGTGTGAAACTTCTACAAGTTCAAGGATTGAGTTGGATGCTGAACAAGCTAATGGAACTACTTTCCATTCTGGCAATACATGTGAACAAAGTTTTGTTGCAACTCTGCGGACAACTGATTTAGTATGTGAAGTGAACTCTGAACCTAAGACTGTTTTAAATGAGAAAGAACCTTCAAGAATTGAAGAAGTTTTAGAGAAAAAAGATTACCTTATCTTCTCTGATAATGGAAAGAGTCCAGAAAGTCCTAAGATTTCCTCAGATTCAAGGGAAAAAGATGTTATAACTGAAACCTATTCGCAGATGGCTCACCAGCCAATGTATGGTTCAGTTGAGGATGAGGATCCAAGCATTTTTTCTGTCTCTAGTTTCAGCAACTCAACTTGTCAACCCCCAGCTGAGAAAAGTAGCAGCAAGGAAAATAAAACAAGCGAGTTTGAACCCCCATTGGAGTCTGATCCTCAGATATCTAAAATTAATCCTGTCCAGCCAAACTTTTTGCTGACGGAGATTTCAGAGGAAGAACGGCTGCTCTTTGGTGACTTTGATGATCTCAAGGGCATTGATTCCAAAGATGCAGAGGAGCCTATCATTCATACATGTAGTTCATCAACAGACAGGTCTGGTCCCGAAGATCTGTCTGATGATGCTAGGGACTCAAGGAGGAAGTTTAGAACTATCTCAAGCGAGGTCAACATTTCGGCAACTAGTGGATCACAATCTGAAGAAGTTCCTAGAATAGCAAGATCCTTACCAAATATATGGAGTCCTGATTCTGTTTTGCATGTGCATGACATTGATCAATCTCTAGGCCATGCTCTAGAGTCAGATCCAAATCTGATGAAGCAAAAAATGCTCAAAAAAGATGTTTTTGGCAGTATAAATGCAGAAGCATATAATGATGACCAATTGATTAATAGTCCAGRGGTGACAGAAGATACAAAAAGTATGAAGGAGCTGAAGAATGGAGCCAACCCAGTAGTTGGTATGTACTATTTATTAGCCATGCTTTTATGATATGCTCCAGATATCTGGGCGGTAGCAAGATAGTTTTGTTTTATATGGCATTTGGTGACATGTTAATTACAAATTTACTTGATGTAGGTTATACAGTTTAGGTTCTCCAGTATTTCATTGTTATACTCTTTTCTTGGAACAACACTAGTTTTTATTCATTAGTAACTAGTCGAGTCTAAAGATAGTTTCCATATGTTATTGTCAAAAACTAGAGGAACCTTGTGCGGATGGAGTGACAAATTTTCAGACGCTATGCTTTCAGTTTTCATGTTGAACATTTTTGTTAATATGTTGCTTTATTGGAATGTCATAACATGGAAAAATAGGTTTGTCTGAAACAAAGAGCAACCAGGCTCGGGGTCCAATATTCTCCACCTACTATATTTGAAAGAGTGGTAAATCGCAATAGAGTTACATTTCATTTGTAACTTAATTTTATGCTAAAAAATGTAATCTATCTTTCCATGAATACATCTCTCTATCTAGTCTATGTCCATGGAGCATGCTTGACAAGAGATAGCYGTACACTGTAGAGACACCCTCTACCTAGGTTCCTGGTCCATTGACATCTGCTGATCCCACTCCTTACTCATTACGTAGTGGGACTGTTGGGAGCTTTTCCTTTTCATGGTGTGTCCGTGTCCTCTGGGTTTTATTTTTGGGGCGGGGGGTTGGTTGGGGGAAGCTTTATTGCTTTTGACAGTCAGAGAGCATCTCCCTTCATCTTGACTGAAATCATAAAGAAAATCGCAACGAGAGAAGCTAATTATTCTTTTAGGGGGGGATTATGCCATAGAGATCTTTATCAAAGGAGGAGGCTTTTCCCTGGAATCTGCATAAATGGCTTTAGAACAATAAACCAGTGTCCTTCATTCAATTAGCAACAATGGATAAAATAGTTGTTATTCTTTGTGGAAATAACGAAATACATGAATTTTGTATTCTGATCAAATTGCTTAATAATGTGGGATGAGTTACCACTTGTACAGGGGTTTCCTCAAGATCCTTTGATGCTTCCAATGGTAGCTGGAGGATTTGGTCATTTCCTTTCAAGAGATCAGGAAGCATGAAAGATTCCCAATCAGCTTTAAATTGTACCAGAAGTTTTGTTACTGAGAATATGGGAAACAGGAAGGATGTTACTGAAGATGAAAAAGGCATGCCTAAAGTGAAGGTAACTAAGAAGAAAATAAGGGCCACAACCCCAACATCTGAACAGCTGGCATCACTAAATCTAAAGGAAGGGAGGAATACAGTAGTATTCACATTCTCAACTCCAATGCTGGGGAAGCAGCAGGTCATCATTTCTTGCATTCTTTAAGAAATACATGTAATGGGTTAGAAATCCTTGTGTGATTGCCTGTATATGTTTAAAGAGATAAAAATGTGTGCAGAAATGTGCTTCTCTGTACGATTTGCTTTTCCACGTGCTTATTGACCTATGCACTTCTTTATCTAGCTTGATAGCTCTTCCTCTTAGTATTGGCATGCCATCTTATTTACTTCCTAATATCCAGGTTGATGCCCAAATTTATTTGTGGAAGTGGGACACTCGTATCGTGATATCTGATGTGGATGGGACAATTACCAGGTAGTTATCTTCATAGCCTTTTGGGAGTTATCATGGTCATGAGTCTTGAGCATAGATCCTGAATATTATTCTTTTTCATAAATAAAATGTAAATGTTTATCAGAAAAAATTAATGAAGACAACCAAAACAAAAGCTCTCCGTTTCCTTTTCATCCTCAGTTCTCGTTTTTCTTTCTGTTCTTCTTATATTGCCTTCCCATTCCACTAAAGTTCAATAGTTTAGCAAGATGTTATTACTATCTTAGACATACATGTCTGGATGCATTTAATGATGATTTCCCGCCAAGACTTGAGATCTATTTCTGAACAAATTATGTAAAAGGTACATCTGGAAACTTTGGGTGAAGAGCAGCTGTTGCTGCAGCTAATCTATGTTATTCTACTGACATTTCTAATAGTACACCCTTAGAGAGAAAGAGGAAGGAAAGGTGAAGAAGGGAAGAAGAAAAATGAAAAATAGACGTCTATATATTTCAAATAAAGTGAGTCCCTCTGTGTGGTATGCAATGTGGACGTTTTATCACCACGGATAAAAATAATATAATCTCTATTATATTAAATTAAAGATCCGATAAAATGAGGGAACAGAAAAAAAAAAAAAAACAAAATATTCTTATATCATATTATAGGCAATATTTGCAGACAATCTGGCCAACATACTATCAACATTGGCAGTATTTCCATAATTTTCTCAAATCATTTCTTTCTGATCTCTTTTAACATTTTCTGTCTGGTATTTGTTTGGGTTTTGGAATGGTAATGATCTTGTCTATCAGCAGAGTTTACATAATATTATTACACAAGTTGTTTTTACTGGGAAAAGAACATACAGGAGCATGCATTGAAGACATCATAATCCCAGTTCTGATTCAATAATAAGTCTGTCTTATAGACTTTACCAGTTCACAATATTATCCTAAGTAACAGAGTGTTGACAAAATGTTTCTGGAGAACATTGACGTCTTTAAGTTTGTTCTGCATAAGCTAATTAATACATGAGAGATTCAGGTCTGCTTTAGACTTATAGATACTAAGCAAATTCGAAATTCTGCATCATTGGGGGTTGGGGGAAAGGTGATTAATGCTCACTAGGAAGGAAGGCAGTGAAAGAAGGATGACACGCATGCCTTTTCTTCCTACTGGTGTAAAAAAGACTTATAAGAGATCTTGTTGACGCAAAAAATTTTAGACATGGATTGGTGTGACCATGCGGTAACTTGACTCTGACACGAATACTTTTTCTGATGTTGCGTCAAACTATAATAGTATATCTGCTTAAAAAAAAATCATTTCTCAAATAACTGTGACCAAAAAAATTTTGTATCGCCAGCACAAAAAGTAATAGTACAAACTCATCTAAATTTAGGCTCCTGATTTGAATATTTTTGATATTGAAGGATTGATGTATAAAAGTCATCACGTGTGTCCTGGACCCCCGGGGGGTGGGTGTCGTTGTGGAAGCAATAATCCTACTGAGAAGATTAACATGGACAAAAGATAGTATGAGAAAAGGACTTAAACTCTTTCTCTAAACTCTACTGTTTCTCTGCCTTTGCTTATTAGAAAAGGATTAAACTTTTTCTAATTACTGTTTCTTGCCTTGCTTAAGAGGAACCTTAGAGTGAGTCTCTGTTGCCCACCCCTCTCCCAAAGAGAGAATAAATATCAACTGCTACTTGAACTCTCTGACGAGTGACCTAACTGCACAGTTAGTATGAAATTGATTTGCTGCTTGGGTAATTTGATTTACAATTCATAATATCCTTCCATGCCTTTTTGTGTTTTTTGGGGCTGGCCTGATCTCATGTTTTGCTTGAATGCAGATCTGACCTTCTGGGACAGGTCATGCCTTTGGTTGGAGTAGATTGGTCACAAACAGGTGTTGCACATCTCTTTTCAGCTATCAAGGTCTGTAGGCCGCCTCTTGGGTAATTTTCATATGTATCAGCACGAAATGAAAATAGAAAAACGAAGCCAAGAAAAGGAAGCTTTTGACCATGGTCATTTCTTGTTTCCTTTTGCATGTTTTCTGGCCAAGAAACAAATAAACCCTCTACACCCTGTCTGCCTATCACTTGACGAAGCAGAGATATAACATAATTTTGATCCAGTTCATGTACCTTTTTATGCTGCAGGAGAACGGGTATCAATTGCTTTTCCTGAGTGCACGGTCCATTTCCCAAGCTTACCATACCAGACAATTTCTATTTAATCTTAAGCAGGTGACTGTCAGATGTTTAAATTTAGTGTTGCTGGATGGAAATTATTAAAACTTTGAAGTGTTTGGTTTAGGTTGACTTCCTTTAATTACATTTTTGCTTGCCATTAACTTGCAGGATGGAAAAGCTTTACCTGAGGGACCAGTTGTTATTTCCCCAGATGGTCTTTTTCCTTCTCTCTACAGAGAAGGTCTCTGGTTATTCCTTTTTTATTTTTATTTTTATTTAATTTTTTTTCCTGAATGCTTAAATATCATTAGAGAAGCATAACATGCAACTTCAGTGCAATTTATACTATTTGGTGATCACCTTGTCATTTCTAGAAATCTTAAGAGTTCACTGTGTGGTGAAGTCATTTCTCTGTGCTTATTATGATAATTTACAGATTGCTGTAGTACCTAGTTTTTGAGGAGAACTTATGGACACCTTAATTTCTGGATTGTTTAGGCTATGTCAATTAATTACGTTCTATTGTTTAATTGATTTGCAGTTGTAAGAAGAGCACCACACGAATTCAAAATTTCGTGTTTGGAGGTCAGTTAGTTGGTTGCCTTCTCCTTTTGCCAGTCCTCATATTCAAGATTCTTGCTATTTCTTATGTTTAATTTTGGTCTTGTGTGTTATTTTGGGATTTAATAAGTGCCTGCTGAGCATGGTGTCAATCTAATAAACAACTCCAACTGAAAACTATATTTCCACATTTTATGCACATCCTTGAATCTGCTACAACTACAAAAGTTGAACAAATTCTCCATTGTCATTTTATGTTCGAGCTCTTCATGACAAAATCGTTCTGACAAAAAGTTATATCACTATGCTCAAAATAAGTTCATGGTGTTCTCTTTTTACATCTTTTTTTTATTTATTTCTATAGCTTCATCAAGCGTTCTCTAATGAAATTTCTCCATTTGACTTAATCTCCGTTGCTTTTTTTCCTCCCTGATATTAGCATGTAATACCTTTTAGTAGTAAGCTTGTCATTTCCAAAACTATTGTTATTCTTTCATGCAGTTGCCATCATACATGTTGAATGTGACTGATTTTTACTTTTTTGTTATCAAGAGTGTTTAGAAGTAAACTCAACATAGTTCGAAGTAATGAACACAAAAACTTGGGTAGAATTTTGAGTGACGAAGAAGAAGAATTCTCAAGACTGATGTACATTTTCAGTCGAACCAACCAGGCAACTGAAGACATAGCTAATAACCTTTCTAAAAATTGCAAACCAATGTCTAATTACAAGAAAATCATTATGACGCTAGCTATCTCCTTTGAATCGATCTATTTGCTTTGTTACAGAGACCAATCTGCCTTTTATAAGTTCAACATATCTGGTTTAAACAGCTCTGGTATTTTTCTGGAGAAGTCTCAATTCCTTTAACTCCCAAATACAAGCACCAATTATAACCCTTGCTTTGAACTTTTGCAAGAGACTTGCCCTATGACCAAAACTCTTCAATTAATCATACCATTTGAGACCACTATGCCATACCACTTAGCTTTTTATATAGAGTTAGCAATTCCACATGCTTCTGGCAAAATAAAATTTATGCAATTAGCACTCGAGTTCAATAATATATTTTGAGTTTTTGGCTTTTGTTGCATAGCCGCTGAAAAAACAGGTGCACATCCATATTTTTTCTCAGTTTTTGTAATGCAGCATAGTGGAAAGGAACAAACAGTTGATATATATAATTTTAACTGTTGTCAGGATATTAAAGCTTTGTTTCCTCCCGATAGAAATCCATTCTATGCTGGATTTGGAAACAGAGACACTGATGAGTTTAGCTACCTGAAAGTTGGTATACCTAAAGGCAAAATCTTCATCATTAATCCTAAGGTATAGCTCAATATCTGACTAACAAATTGTATAAAGTCAGTCTGCAAATATATATGATGCTTTTGTGTGGTGCCTTTTGTTCTCACAGGGTGAGATTGTTGTGAACCGCCGCGTTGACACGAAATCATATACCTCCTTTCACGCTCTTGTGAATGACATGTTCCCCCCGATGACCTCATCTGAGCAGGTATACTTTGTCCTTTGAGTTGGTTAATACTATTAGGCGCAACTATGATGTAACAATTGAAAAGGGAAAACAGACTATTATCAAGTGCATTATGTATTTGTGTTGCTTGGTCAGGCTAATCAGGGGAAAACATGCTTTGCACTGAAGTTGCTTTTCTCCTTCTCTACTTCCTCTCCCCTCTGTTTGATTGGTCATCCCCTGATTATGTTCTTTCTATACCTATTTCCTAATAAATGCATGTTATTTACCAGACAACTAAGATGATTGAATGATCTACTACTTTATTGTGGATCGCAAAGTAATTTGATTTTTAATCCATGCTCTCTTAAGCCCTTACAACTGCCACAGCTACAGCTTCTCCATGTCATGAATAATGTTCTCGCTGCGAAATCTACATGCTTCATGGTTGCTTGAATTTTCAGGGCTATAGGCTTGTTTCAATGGATTAATACTTGTTCATCTTTTTCTCAATTTCAGGAGGACTTTAATTCATGGAACTTTTGGAAACTGCCACCTTCTACTATTGACATTTGAAAATCAAAACAGAATGCATTCAGTTATGCTGGAGTTGGTGAAAAACTGAAAGGTTCTAGCTTCCTTGTATAAACTATGAGGTTAGCTCTTCTTCAAGCTTCATAATTATTTAGTTTAGTCATGCTATTTGACAGTGTTGTTTCTTGCATCTATTCCTTATTTTTTTTTTGTCCCAAGAAGAGAAAATTTTACATGCTGTTAAGAAGCTCTTTATCCATGTGTAGAGATAAAGCAACTCTTGGAGGTGTTCTTTTGGTGCAGAAGTGGCGACTATCAGAAGGGCAACTGGCTCTTGGACATATCTATCCTTCCAGATATTCATTTTTTTACGATAGTGGAAGGTAATAGATGCAGTTTCTCATGGAAATAGGCATTTTTCTACTATTTGCACTATAAAGATGTTGCTTTTTTGGTGCTGGACAAGCTTTCATACTGGCAATGGCAGTTCAATTTCAGGGAATTGTAAAAAAAAACTTTCTGCTAATATGCTGATTCTTCTTCTGAACGGGCTATAATGTTTCCAACAAACACTGTATATATAATTCTAAACGAAAGTAGGATGTAATTCCATGCGGATGCTGCTTCGGAGCAGCTAAATTTCTTTTCGAAACCACTTGATCCTCAATGGAGAAATTGTCAGAATGTTTGCTCTTTATATGTTAGTTTCAGAAGTATCTGTATGCAGAATTATTCAACATAAAAATGTAACTAGTTATAGACTAATGTATATTGGTGTATTTGTCAATTTAGTAATTTCGCTGTCCTGAGCTCAGACTTGTTTAACACCGGGAATGTGGACATAATGTTCTCACGTACGAGGATAGGGTGGGGCGCATCCATGTCTGTATATCTGATGCAAAATATCCTTGGATTTTCTCTTTTTGCATTCTTCAAATCCCAGTTGCAGATCTGTGATTATCCGGGAACCTTACTCGATGTAATTTGTGTACAACTAAGATTCCAAGTGGTTCTGTCCTATTCATTAGCATCCCCCCTTGGGTCACGATTGCTCTCTGTTCTGACCTATGGGAATCGTTTCGCCGAAGCATGTGATGTGGCACTCATATGTTGGAGCTCACATGAAAATCGCACAATTATATGAAGAACTTTAGCACCAACCTTTGGCTACTGCTCCTATGCTTTGAGGCAGCATCCCGATGGATATTACCATAGACACCTTGTTAACTGATTTTGAGTCACAAGCTCTATCCCTTATAACATAGAGTCATTGCTTATATGCTTCAAAAGGAACGTAACATGATCCGCTATCTAATTTATAATCATGAATCTCATAAGTAGAGGAAAATTCATTGGGTAATTTAGAGTCATAGTAAGTTTTAATACATTACATTTCTAATACCAAGATGCTTTAAAGCAAACTCCTTGAGGTTGTTGATTTCATTATCATCGATGAACCCATCCTTGTTCTTATCTGCAGACTTCACTCCATGCTTGCATTTGAAACCAGAGAACCAAGCTCCGGTGGCCCGTATCGCATTCCTGAGTTCTTCTTGGCTTATTCTGCCATCTTTGTCTGCATCAAACCACTTTAACCATTTCTTGAATTCTTCCAAAGTCATCTCAACCTTGCCGTCCGCGGAGCCGGTGTCATTTCGGTGACCACTTTTGATTACCATTTCTCTTGGTTGAAATGGTTAACTTCAAGAACTGTAGCGAAAGATAATGCAACTCAAATTTGCTCCCACCACTCTCCAATGCAACCAAATTTATAGAACTCGCAATGGTGCTCCTGATTCGTTTACCACTAAGTAAAGAACGAAAAAGGCGAAGCAATATTTTATTCCGCGGCAAAAGAAACAGTGGTTTGGATATCAATTGTTTAAAATAATTTTTCTTTAGATATTTTTATAAGAAAAATTAAAAGTTACTTTGAGTTATTACTGGCGGAGGCTTTTAGTCCGAAAAATTCGAGAGAGGAATTAGCATATTTTACAGACAAGAAATTTATATGCATACATTATATACATTATTTATATTTATGAAGGCTTTTGAATTTTTATTTTTAATTAAATATAAAAGTTTGAGTTATTTTTTATTAATTTCATTACTCATATTAATATATAATATCTCATTTTTTTTATAAAAGTAAAAACTCCCCTATAAGTGTTCTTGCAAAATAAAAACTATGATGATAATGTAGTGAAATTAATGGGTTTTGAAGGAATTTGTTCATCTCCTTTCATGTAATAACATGATCGAATCCTAATTAGTTTTCTTTCATTTTCGTCCAACAAAGTGTTGGCAATGAATGATGACTCATGGCCAAAAGTTGAGCCCTTTGCCTTTTAAGTTTTGGGACAAAAAAGTTTGATTTGACAAAGAAAAGCACTAAAAGGATAACAATGTAATTTTGCCGCCCCATGCCTGCCCCCACAAGCTCGAGTGGAAAGCCAATGTGTTCTATCTGAATTAGATTTTAAAATCAACCGCATGGCTTTTRGTTAGTGCTCATTTCCTCTTATTTCGCGGTTTATGACATTCGCTCCCAGCTTTTAAATAAATATTTTGAAGGTACGAATGCTTATTTTATGCAGTAATCAATTCTTGCACAGTGGTAAATTTCACTATTAATTTAACATTTCATAAAAAGGTACAAAATATTTTTCCATGAGTTTAAATTTATTATTATATTTTTACACTAGTTTGATGGGTTGCTTCTGAGACAGGCTTATGAAAAGTAGAAAATATACAAAACCAGCTTGTGCCTTCCTTACTTGATTATGAATGATATTTGATATAATCTTAATGGAGGACATTAATTATTCTTTTCGTCTATATATACACATTAATTACACGAGCTTTTTCCTTTTTAGTTCTTATTGTCTCGTCAACTTCGATATCTTGATAAGTTTTCTTGTATGTTTTGTCTTTTGCCCGAAATAATTTTCTTCATACTTAGCACATTATTCTTGGATGATTAATTCTTTCTGTTAATATAGTATTTGTTCTTGCATTTGGAAAGCCCTGAAAAACATCTTAACAAGAGAAGTCGATACATCTCCAAAAAGAAATAAAGAATAGTAAATTTCTTCTGCGCGTTTTCCTATCATGATTTTTTTTCTTTTGCAAGAATTGAGTAACTTTAGTTTTTTTGGCTTGCTTTTATTCTTTTTTCCCTGCTATTTTTTACTCTTGTTGTTTTTTTTTTTTTTTTTTTTTTTTTTTTTTTTTTTTTTTTTTTTTTTTTTTTTTTTTTTTTTTTTTTTTTTTTTTTTTTTTTTTCCTTTTTTTCTTTTTTTTTTTTTTTTAATTTTTCCCTTTCCCTCTGCTTCCTTTTACCTTCTTTCTTTTCTTCATTTCTTCTTTGAGGGTCTGCCGGAAGTGCAGGTCAGGCCCAGATCCTTTCTGTTGTTTGCTTTTTTTTTCTTTTTTCGGTTTTTCTCGTCTTCATGGGCCAGCTGAAGCAAGCCCAAACGCGGCAGCCTAGCTCTTTTGTTGTTTGCCTTTTTTTCAGTTTTCTTTCCTTTGGCTAGCACAGCCCGGATCCGACCTGCGCGGTATTTGCTCGTCATCGTCTATGTTGCCTTTGCTGGTGGAAATGCGGCGGCCTTTGATTTCCGACAGCAGCGTTCATCTCCAGCTGCCGAGGCTTCAAGGCTTTGCGGCAGCCCTTGATCTCTTTTTTTGTGCAGATTTGCAGTGGCCGGAGTTTTTGCAGCGGTGGCCACCAAATTTTCTGTCTTCTATTTGGGCAATGGCGTGGACTTTTTTACTGCTTTTTGTTTCTATGGTGGCCATGGTAGCTCCTCTTTCTTTTTTGCAGATTTGCAGCGGCAAAGAACCTTTCTTCCTTCTGCTTCTTCGTCGACCATGGCCATGGTGGTGGGCAGCAGCAATGGCGACAACTTTTCCCTTTTTTTATGCTCCGTTGTAACAGAGTTCATATCTATCACACTGTTTCCTACGAGCCAGATCCAGCAATATTTCCATTCAAATCTGGTATGGAGGAATTGTGAGGAGCTGAGGGGTAAACCAAGCGGCAGCCTGCAAGCGGTGGTCCAAAAGGATTGCTCTCCTGTGCACTTCGAAATGCCCGCAACATTTCAGAACCCTGCACAAAGACAACCTGGGCAGTTGAGCCACCGAGTTTCTGATTCTGTTTGGGCTCCATATCCAACGAATGTTGTGAGAAGTGATTCACACAGAAGGCGAAGGAACACCTGAATTGAAATACAACAGTATTGCCCCTAAAAGTCCTACATGGTTCTGAACCTTATCTAGTACTGCAGCAGCAGACTTATTTCTCTGCCTTCTTCGCCGTGGTTTATTTTCATTTCAAACTGAGTTCAGTTGCATTGTTTCCCCGAGCCAAAATCTCCAACATTTCCATTCAAATTTGGTATGGAGGAATTGGCTTCAATATTTTCAGGATTAGCTGTAGGATTCAATATCTGTGTTTGCGACAAATTTTGTAGTGGAAAGTCAAATTCAGCATGGTTTGCACCGGCTTCTGGTTGTCTACCCATAATTTCTTATGCAAGCTGAGTTTTTCAGCCACCATAGTATTTTGCTCAGGAGTGCTTGTCTCAAGGGGTGAAGTTTGAAAAGAGATCACAGATCGGATCTCGTAAGAGGTAGTGTGACAATTACACCTTAAAAATAAGAAGGGCTCCTTATGCATGGTATAGTAAAGAAATATAGTATCGATGAGTCAACCGAGTAATCATGATTTGAACCGAGGTGTGGGGCTATGAGTTCCACTTTTTGGAACAGGGAATGCTTGTGAGCACTCTAGGCCCTGCCGCTTGAACATCTTTCAACAATTGCATATAGGTCCCATCTTTTGCACATTTTTTAACAATTGAACAGATTTCACAGACTTCCCATGCAAATCGAGCAAGTCAAGACCATTTTTATTAGGACTACCACGTTTCTCTGAGATGCACTGTTTCCTGTGATCTGCAATCCTTCAACTGGTGAGTTGATGTTATTTGCATTTATGTATGGTAATTGAACTGTTGAGATGCGTGTGCTTTGCTTGAGATGCGTGGAAGAGGAGAGGGGGCAGTGATTTTTGGCTGAACAAAAAGAAATAGAGAGACAGAGAGGGAGAGAGAAATAGAGAGACGGAGATGAAGCGGATCTAATGTTTGGGCTCTTTTTTTGTTTTTTGGATGTTTGAGTTGGGCTTGATTTGGGGAAGTCAAGGCCAAATTTTTCTTTGCTTGACTTGGGCTTGGTATGGGCCCTTTCTTTTTTATTCTTCCCTTTCTCTTTTATAATTTTTTTTGCTTGACTCATAATTGGTCTTGGGCTCGAACTTTTGCGTCTTTCTTTTTTTGGACCATGAATTTGCTGGTCTGCACTCTCTTTTTTTACTTCTTTATTTTGTCTGTTGTTTTTTTTTTTTTTAATTTGTTTCCAGGCTCACTTTTTCCGATTTTTTTGAACTCCCTTTATTTTTCTCTCTTTTTTTTTGGCATTTTTTTGCACCTTTTTCCATCTCTTTTCCTAAGATTATAATACCTCATTTTCTTTGATAAAAAAGTGTAAGATCCGTGTACCAATTGATCCAGGAGTAAGATTCGTTCATCAATCAAAAATGTTATTTTTAAGAGATCTAACAAACTGTTTAACCAGTAGATTGCCCTCTGTTCCTGAACTGTTACATTTTTCAACAAAATGGGTTATATGCTACTTTGTTGAAACTTAGGAGGTTGATAACCGATTAGAATTTGAAGACTACTTATCATTTGAGTATATGGTTTGACGTACAGTAGAGAATATCCGAAACTTCTGTTATACTTTCCTTCAATTATTTTTTTAAGAACATCTTTCAAGTGATTTATCGAGATCAACTTATCAAAAGAAATTTGAATGTTTTGCACTCCCATTGTTGTAGTTTTTGATCCAGCTTTGTATTGAGATTGTATTTTAGGAACCTTAGTAGATTTAACATTATGTGCTATTTTTGGTCATTTTGGAGCAATTTGACTTGTTTTTTCGATACCATCAAAGATGATTAAATAATTGAGCAAGCGTGATAACTCGCTGTTGGGAATTCTCTATAAGTCGTTCCACCAATTTAGCCAACTTTGTGATTTGTTCTTCAATGGTGACAGTATCGATCATCATAACAGATAAGATAAATGAAGTTGCAGTAGAATTTTCACGACAAAGATGTTCCAATTGTAGATCTTCTTGGCGAACAATAGTTGCAGAGTTTGCAGAAGACTCACCATCATCTTACTTGAATGTTTGTGAATTGGTTCCAGGATTCAATGGGGATATGGTTGTCCTTATGGCAGAATCACTCCCTCATTTCCTTCTTGCAGAAAATGGACATCCTTGAATGGATTGGTGTACTCGAAGATCGAGTCATCTAAGAAGTGCGCTTGCACATATTTTATCGTAGTTGATGGCGCCTTATTCGTGTGATTCCTACATATGTAGCCAACATAGTTGAATTAACAGTAACACCAATTTTTGCATATCTGGAAGGGGTAGCCTTCGAGATGTTGTTCTTGTGGGCCATTGATGAATTTGACTTGATTTTATTTAAAGAGAAGAGGTGAACGATAGAGATAGTCCCACTGAGCGTGCCAAAATTTATTTACGCGAATATCTCATCTGTAAAATATAATAAGAAAACAAGAGAAAGGCATAACAAAGAACTAATCTTATAAATTTGATAAGAAAGCGTTAGAATATTTGAAATGTTCTCAAGTCAAGAACTCAATCTATTGATTCTTCGCTTTAGATTTTATCGAACACTTCACAGCCTGATCCCAGGATTTAGAGAGAAATTTGATGCTCTTTCTTTTAATCTTCTCCCAATATGAATTTCTAGACTCCAATATGAATTTATGCACCTCTTCTCTTATACTTTGGCCTCTATTTATAGGCAAGACAAATGGATTCGATTGGTTCAAGTCCTATCTAGAAGTGATGTGGCATTACTTGATTTGTCACGCTGTATCTTTAATTTTTATTGGCTGAGCCTTGTCATCCTTGACGCTTGTTGATAGTTCATTGGTCAAGATGTCAAATACTCCCAATTTTAATGAAAATATTTAAAATTAACTCTTAATTATTTAAATAAATTATGAAAATTTAATTTAGTAAAATTTCAATATCTACAACAAGTTCAATCACTTTTCACCCAAAAAAAAAAAAAAGAAAAATTAAGGGGTGAGTGGTTGAGGAGTTTTGATCAAGAGAGTAAGGGGGAGTTAATAATTGATATGTTTGGGGTAGTGATTAAATTATTTTTATTCCCATTACCCCCAACTACACACTAACAATGAGAATCATTGCATTTCGTAACCCATTACATTATTCCCTACGGAATACCTCGTAATAATTTACTGATAAGTTGTAGGACAAATCTTAAAGAAAAGCATTTGTTGCTATTTATTTCTGCTAAATTTTACTAATACACAAAAGTAACTTAAGTGTCAAAATTGTCTTCCATAAAAGGTCCTCCTGAAAGATGGTGGTTCGAAAGAAGGCCATCTTGAACTCAAGAAGGGCTAATAAAGTCTCATGCTACACCAATCAAAATTCAACTTTTATATATCTTTTAACTCTTAAAACAGATGAGAAAAGGTTTTGGAGAGGTTTAAGATGTGTACACGTCGTGATGTAATTGACGTTAAAGGGTGCGTAGTAAAAAAATATATTAGAATATCTCCAACCTTAAAAAAAGGGGTCCAAATCTCAGTTGGACCACGTCTCATCTGGACATCTTAGAAGAACTATCCTGGCTGACGACCCGTTGGACCAACATATGCCATAAGTGGTCTTACATAAGCTATGTACCTAATGAATATATTTCCACATGAAAAATTGAAGTTAATGACCAATTAAAGTAAGAGTTTTGTTTAGGCTTTGTTTGGTTCAAGGATTTCAGTGAGGGAAAGGAAAATGAGAAAAAGGAAAAGAAAACAATCTCAAATTAATTTTTGAGTTTAGGAAGGCTATGATTAGTAGTTTTGGGATGACAAATTTGGGATGGATGTTATATTTTCTTGGCTTGGATATTTATCAATTGGATGAAGGAATTTTTGTTTGTCAGAAAAAATATGTTGGTGATATTTTGAAGAAATTTAAAATGGATTCTTGTAAACTTATCATGACTCCTCTGGAGGAGAAATTGAAGTTGAGATAAATTAACATTGATGAATTTGTTGAAGCTATTAATTTGAGAAAATTGGTTGGGAGTTTGAGATACTTGACTTTCATAAGGCCTGATACTACTTTTGGGGTTGGCCTAATCAACAAATTTATGGAGTTACCTCGCCAATCACACCTACAAGCCACTAAAAGAATATTGAGATATCTTAAAGGTACACAATCCGATGGTATCATTTCTCGTACTAATAATATATCTCTTGTTGGATACACATATAGTGATTGGGTTGGTGGTCTTGTGAAGTATAAGAACACTTCTGGTTATGCATTTTATTTGAATTCTGGTGTATTCTCTTGGTCTTCGAAGAAGCAGCGGATTGTAACTTTATCTTCAACAGAAGCTGAATATATGGCTGCAACAAATAGTGCTACACAAGCATTATGACTAAGAAGAATACTTGAGTTTCTACGATATCAACAAAAGATCCAACTCCTATATTTTGTTATAACAAGTCAGCTTTTGATTTGTCTAAAGATCTAGTTTTGCATGGTCATAGCAAACACATTAATATCAAGTTCCAGTTCATTCGTGATTTAATTCGGGATAAAAAAGTAGTAAGTAATTATTATTCTACTAAAGATCAAGTTGTAGATATATTCACCAAACCATTGAAGATGATGTCATTCATCGAATTGAAGAAGATGTTTTGGATGAATAGGTTTGAATATATGAAGATCTTGGTTTAAAGGAGGTAATGTAGGAAATGTAAACCAAGTTCAATTATACATTAGAATTAGGAGAGTATATTTCATAAGAAGTTCTAATTCTATTTGAAGTCAGATTGGTTAGCCTTATAAACCAGGAGGTTCAGTCTAAATCTTTAATATAAAAAATCAGATAGATGTGTTCTGGATTCCAAGTAAGAAACTCATTGAATTTTTAATAAAGATATTTTATATCCATCCAAATTCTTTGTTCGATTTAATTTTCTTGTTTAATCTCTACTAATTATTTTTATTTATATCAAATCATATACTAATCAAAATCAACATATTCGAGACAAACATTGTACTAAGTCTTTGAGTCATATCTTGGAATCAAGCCTAGTAGAATTCCCACTAGAATGGCAAATAGATTGAGTTGTAGCCTTTTTGTCTATGCTACGTGGGTAATCAGACATATAATCGAAACATATTCTCTCCAAAACTCATATTCGACTTTGTCCCAAAACAAACGATTTTATATTCATATATTCATATTACATCTCAAACAATATTAACAAAGAGTCATATAAGCTCGATCTGACACTTTATAAAAAAACAAATCAATCAATTTTTTATAAGAAAATCAGATGAAGAGTCCTAGTACATTTACCTTACGACGATTGACTAATCCTCTAACTTAAATAGTCTCTCTTAAGTCCAATGTGCTATCAAATGAACGGTCCTCTCTCACTCCCAACTTCTGGTGTCAACTCTCTATCTCTTGATATCCAGAATATGGAGACATGAGAATATAATAAGGCCTTATATACCTATATCCTAATAAAACCTTAAAATAGATCCTAATAAGCTTATATAATATCTATCTATTAATAATAATACATTTATTTACTTATCATTTAACTATATATTTTTTAATACTAAATTCCTATCTCTAGTGGGACATGGATATTACAAAAATACTAAGAAAAACTAAAATGATTTTCAATTTTCCTTGTTTGGTTTGAGGATTTTGGAGTGAAAATGTAAAGGAAAACTAAAAAGAAAAAAATAATAAGAATACAAATATATCTAATATTTTACTTTATTATTTGTAATATGAAAAATAAACTTAAATTTAAATTTTTACAACATAGCCAAGTCACATGTTTTGATTAATAGGTTTCTTCCACTAATTTATAATTTATAAGATCAAAATGGTTTGAGTTTGGTCTTAAGCCTTAACCTTGGCCCTTTATTATCCCAGTCAGAATAAGAAATATTTAATACATCAATAATTAATATAAAAACATTAAAACATAATTGTACACAAATAAATTCAGTCTGATTAAAAGACAATAAAAGTAGTGACAAATGCATAATTTAGTGACATTTGAGGTAATAATTATAATCTCTGAAAATTCTAAATCAAAAGAATATGTCTTCTGATTCTTCTTTTGAAGACGTTTCCTCAAAAGTTGAATCTTTATCTGCACCAATGAGAAAGTATCTTATTCAATATATGTATATATTGAATAAGGGAAGTTTGAATCTTGTTTGATAATGATTACCGGTAAAGGTTTATTAAAGTCAAATCTTTAATTGCACCAAATAAGAAAATACCTTTTCCAATATATAAATGGAAGAAAGAAAGTTGAGAATTTCTTACACGATGTGTTTGCCTCAAAAGTCGAATTTTTATCTAAACATCAATTGAGAAATACCTTTCTTCAATAATATATATATAGAATATATATATAACATAATATATATATATATATGAACAAGAGAAGTTTTGGATTTCTTGACGATGTTTGCGCTCAAATGTTGAATATTTTATTGCACCCCAATTAAAAAAGTAACATCTCATAATATATATATATATATATATATATATAAAAGTAGTATATAATTAAATATATATATATTATATATGTAAATGGAACTTGAATCTTTTCATTGAACGATCTAACGATCCACCAAAAAGTTGAAACTTTTAATATATTTGCGAGAGGGAGTTCTTGATTTTTAATTCTCCAAAATATCTCTAATGTCTTCTTGAGAGCTTTTTTCCTTTTTGAGACTCTTATCTGTATTGGAGCTTCAGCTTGCATGATTATATTTTGGGGAATTGCCCTATTTATAGGCAAAGAGTTCTTATTCCTTTGAATAACTTCCTCTAGCTTCAATGAGTTCCTTATCCTAAGTAAACCATTTTATTGGAACTTATTCAGCGAACAAACTATTTATTTCTGTGCTTAATAAATACAATCTGCCCTAAGATGAATTTAATTTATAACTAGATTTAATAGAATTTGGTCTATCTTCATAATATGTTGAATGGGCTCGAATCAATGGCTCAGCTTCAATTTATCCAAAGTAATCAGACTTTCTTTGTAAAATTAATCAAATAAAGCAGACTAAAATTATATAATAATCTTGATTAAATAAATTAATTTTTAATTTCTACAATAATAAAAATTTTTAAATATATACATTTCTAATTTTTAGCCTCTCTAAATGATAAAAAGAATAGATTCATTCACCATTTTTTGCTATAGGAATTAATTCTATGTGTTTTAAGTTGAAAAAGGGCAAAAAGAAAAAAATTCCAAAAATTCATAAAAAAATATGAAAATATAAACTAAAAAATAAAACCAGTCGACTTGAATGAGTCACGCAAATCACTAAGTATTGTGACCTAGGATCATGCCACACTCTGGTTAAGCATGTACAATCCAAAATTCGTCTTAATTTTTTCATTTTCTAATCAAAACGTTAAGCTAAAAACTCACATTTTCAAGGAAAAAAATCATGTTTTTAGATAAAACAAAATTATGATAACCTTCAATTAGAGAAACTTTAAAGAAAAATTACAAATCGATATTTGAATCGAAGAAAAATAAATTATTTGATAGAAAGAATGTAGGAGAGAGAGAGGTAGGGAAGAGAGAGAGAAAGTGATTTGGAGAATAATGCAATTTTCCTTTAAACGTGGATATTTCGATTACGTTCGGTAAAAGCGTGTTGCATTTAGTAAATTTAAAATTTTTTAAAAWTAAAAAATAAAAACTAAACCAATCAACTCATATTGAGTCATGTAAATCACCGAATGACCCGCGATTGGGCCACACCTAGGTTTGGCGTGTTCCAATCTCGAGATCGTCGATTTATTTTTCGATTTTAAAGAAATAAAAAATTTAAGTTAAAAACTTACATTTTTAATTGAAAAAAATCACATTTTTAAGTAGATCCACACACGATTACTAACATTTAATTAGAATTTTTAATAAAAATAAAAGATCAATTTTATATTAAAAAAATGGATTATTTGCAGAGAAAATCATGGAAGATGAGAGAGAAGAGAAAGAGAAAGGACATTTAAGAGCAATGAATTTTCCTTTTACGATAAGGGCATGTTAGCAAATTGTAGTTACTTTAGTAAACATGTAACATTTAGCCCAATATTAAAATTATTAAAAGATTCCACCCACTTCAAAAATGTATTAAATTACTTAATTATTGTACAATGACAATTAAAAATTTACTAATATCTTAATAATCAAATTTATTTGAATAATTTTATAAATTCCTCTTAAACGTTATTTCCTATAATACTTGTATAGAGAGAGAGAGAGAAATAGTAACAAAATGTATGTTCTATTAAAAAAAAAATGAACCAACTTTATTTCTAAAAATGAAAAAGAAAAATGTTTCTTCCTATCTTTAGGGCAATTACAATTTTGTTTTATTTTTCCTTTTCATTTTCCTTTTCCTCACCAAAGTGTGAAGAAAACATTTCTCTTCATTTTCTATTGTAGTTCTCTTCACCTCTTTCCCTCATCTGTTTTCCTCACTATGTTTCTTAGCTACCAAACATGATAAAAGCTTCTCTAAGAAAATACTTTTCCTTTTTCCTAGAAAAATCTTTGAACCAAACTGGGCCTTAGCGTTTGGAGAGCCGAAGTTTCTTAGTCCCATTTCTTTCTTACATCATCGATGTATTAAAAAATGTACATAAAACAAGTATTATTGGTTTATTTGCACAAGAAGCAAAATTACATGCAAACACTGAGAAACAAGACAACCTGCAACTACGGAGAGGCCGGGCTATGCTCCACTCCAGCACCCTACTTCCATCTTGAAGGTTGAAGTAACAAACACAACTGAGACATCGAATCTATCACAAGCTGTTCTCACTACACGACACTACGAACTAAGTTGAAGTCACTTTAGTTCAATTTTGAAACCAAGATGATTTCTAGCAAAATCTTTGAGGTATTTGATTTCATTATCGTCAATGAATCCATCCCCGTTCCTGTCTGCAACCATCAGTCCTTTCCAGCATCTCGCTTTCGTGAACCAAACGCCACCGGCGCGGATAGCTTGCCGGAGTTCATCTTTATTTATCCGACCATCTTTGTCTGCATCAAACCGCTTTAACCATTGCTTGAACTCTTCCAAACTCATCTCATATTTGCCATCATCAGAGCGGTTTCGGGGACCATTTATGATCGCCATGGTTCTTAGAAAGTTGGTACTGATTATTCTTTACCACGAAGAAAGCCTTTGCCAACACTCAAATATATAGGAGCTAAGCTTCTACCCTAACTCTTTTTCTGGAATAAGAATCAATTTGGAGTGGTCAAGAACGCACTAAAGATGTGTGCAATTATTCTTACCAAATATATTGACCAAGACTAGTTAATGGAGAAAGAGGCTCTAAAATTACCCAAAGCTTAGGGAAAGGATAGAGTTATACACTAATAATAAAATTCAGTAAGAAATTTTAGTGCGTCGGAAGCCCCTCCCCTTTTCCTTATTCTGATTTCTCTTGGTTTGTTGGGTAGATAACCACAATTTTTCGATTTCTTTTTTATATGTCAAGGCACAGAAAATGTGAATGAACACAGGATCCATTTTAAGAAAGAAATGTAAATAAAGTTCAAAATTTAATATTTATAGCAGTTGTACGAAGAATCTTACTAATTAATAAATATATTATAAAGGAATTCAATCTTATCAAGAACCATAATGCACGTGGAATATTACTATGAAGATTCTTTGATCAATCAATACAGAATCCTATATATGCATTTCCCTGAGAATCTTTGCTTTCTGTCCAAAAGTAAGAAAAAAAGGAATACCTAATCCCACTTAATTGGCTTAATTATGTTATGTGCTCTCAATTACCATTAGAAGATACTACATCTATTTTATAATATAATTCGTTTAAGGAATTGAGACAACCTCCCATCTTCAAGATTGATATACAAGCTATATTCTCATCCTGGCAAAATTTAGTCACTTATTAATAATCGCACGCTCTCTCTCTTCAATAGTTTATTGATGCCATCCCATTAGAAGTTTAGAGCTGCAAGTTTAGAGCATACTCTCACTATGAGAAAAGACGTAAAAGTTTTTAAGTCTAACTCATAAATAGAGCTTCTTTAGAATAAAAAATGGGGAGAACTTAGAAACACATAATTTTATTGAATGACGACTATGCCTTCCTAAGTGCATCTCAAATACTATAATGTTAACATTGAATAAATTTTTACAAATGACAGTTAATATATGGAATATCAATCCATGTCAAGTTAATCTTTAAGGAAAGAGAATTGAAACTCATAAATTAGCACTAATGCCTTATGTTAACGTCTTTTTATCTTGCCCACATGGGATTTATTTTCTTCAAATAACATAATAAAGATTGCTTCTAAATACAAGAGTTATCTTCAAATAATATAAAAATAAATGTTAGATTTATTAGTTATCTCTAATTGCTAAGTCAGACTTTCTCAAACTAGACATTATGTTTGATATTGTTAACATTTGGACATCGTTTGATTGCCAAGAATTCTGCACTAGAAAAGTAATCTGATTTCTCATTATTAAATTTAAGTGTTTGGAAAATTACTTTGTTATTTGTAAAGGAATAAGAATACTTGTAGGGATGTGGTATTCTGATTACTTTCCTCGGAATTTTAAAACAAAAATATGTGTAATAAGTATTAAAGACTTTAATGACCTTTTCTTCCTCTTTCCCCTCTCCTGCCTCTCATTCTTCTCCTCCATGACTAAACTCTTCCTTGAAAAACCCTCTAACATTTTCTGAAAAAATCCTTTAAACTCTTCCCAGAAAACCCTCTGCTCCTGTACATCATAAGAAAATTTAGGATTTAGTTTCTTTTAGTTTTGAAATTAAGATATTAATTATATTAGATATGATTTTGATTTTTATATCATCTTAATATTTTGAACTAAAAAAATGTCTTCTTTTTCGCAAAAGTTCATATTTGTTTTTAATAATTCCTTCAACGTCGGTAGAACTATGACATTTGATTTATTTATGTAATGGTTACGTTTAATTCATCCTATTGTAGTGATATCTCAAATTGTATAGTGTGTCTAAGGCTTCATTTGTATTCAAATTATTATATCCATTCACAAAGCTAAATCAGAAATTTGATACAAATATAACTTCCTTTCGCATTTACATTTTGTTGCCTTCCAAAACAAGACAAGTGAATGTCTAAGGATTTTAATTCCTTGGATTTGATTAAGAGGAATCACAATTCGAATACAATTTTACTTTCCCGTCAATCAAACGAGGTCTTAATTCTTTCTATTTTAGCATAATATAACTCAAGAGATTATGTATCGAAACTAAAATTATTGAGACACTTTCTATTCTCATAACATGACAGAAATTTTATGATATTAACATTGTAATATTGGAGATGCTCTGATTAATCAAAATACAAAAACCTTATAAGTGCTAAAAAGGGATTTAAAAGTCAAGATTGATGTGAATGTTCATTAGAATATTATATGACTTCAAGTAGTTATTTTAAGGAAATAAGGAATTTAAAGGTTTTCTGTTTAAATTGATTAAAATTGTAATTTAGAAATGTTAAAAGTTAATGTAGTAATATTGCAAGTGACAGACAAAGGATATTAATGATTACACTTGGATATTAATGATTACATTTAGATATTAATGATAAAGATGTGAATTTAAAATTTAAAAATGTGAATTTAGCCCTTCTTAAGCCATAAAAGAAAAAGTACTCTTGTAAGCGTACGTGGCAAGATGATGTCACTTGCCCGATGTGAGAGAGATGAGAGAGGATGGCTGTGGCTCTATATTCCAACTTATCTTCATCTAAAAAATTTAAAAAAGGAAAGGTCTGTATCTGTAACATTTCAAATTTTATTTTTATGAATATTTATTTAATCTCGTAAAATTGTGCCAACTAGGGTTGAACATTTTATATATGGTCAATATTTTTTAAATCGTACGTTTAATAAGTGCGAAAATATTGTCCGTGTCGAATAAGAATTATCGTTAGTTAAAAGCTCGACTCGTGGGCCTACTTATTTATTAGTCGAAAGTTGAGTTTTTTATCGAAGGAAAGCTTGTTATATTAAAATTACGAATTTTAGGTCAGATTTGGATGGGAAGGCCGCGACGGGTTTGGATTACGGTCGCAAAATATTAAAAAAAAAAAGACAAAAGAAAATATTAAGAAAAAAAGAAAAAAATGAAAAAGAAAGAAGGGAAAACCCTAGAACTATCTCCTTCTCCTCTCCCTGCCGCCTGCGCCTGCCGCGGCGGCCGCCGGTCCCACTTCCTCCTGCCCATATGATCTCCTCTCCTTCCCGCCCCCGCGCCGCCAGCGCCGGCCACTCTTCTCAACCATTTATGTTCCTTCTCCTTACTCCCCGCCCTCCGGCGGGCCCCACCTTTGCACTAACCACCTCTCTCCCCCTCAGATCCCGCGCTGCTCGTCGTGGTTTGCGTCAGCCTTCTCCTTCCCCTTTCCTTTCCTCCACGGCCGGGCCGCATTGAAAGTGGCCCTGTGGCCAACGGTTTTGCGATCGGACATCGCAGCGCGTCCCCGCTGCTCAAACGGGGAGAGCCGCCCGCTGCTCTTCCTTCCGATTCCGCCTCTCGCCTCGACTCGCCAGCGGTCGACCCAACCTCCAGATCCGAACTAGACCCTCGCTGTCGGAGCACAGAGCCGGTCCGGCGTTACTACCATTCCTGCTCGACGATTTCCCTCAAAAAACAGAAGCCTAAAACGTGACAGATTGGCCGCCGTTTCGGTCTCCTGGATCTGCCTCCAGATCTGCCGCCGCGAAAGGCTTCCCATCCTGCCAACAAGATTTTTTGTTTTCCCCTTGAACTGAAGCCTAAAACTGCAATGATCGTCCGTTTAAACTCCTCTACATTGCTACTCGCGTCGCCGGTTGGTCCCACGCCTCCCACCAGACGCCGTGCCGAGCTGACAGAGACTGATTCCTTCGGCCGGCACAGCGTCCCGGAGCGAAACCAGCGGTTCATGCGCCCAAGGAAAATCTGCTCCCTTGCGACCCAGCAGTGCCAGCGCCCAAGCTCGCTCAGCAACGCCAGCGCCCACCGTTAGGAGTCCAGTGAGCCAAAAGCACAGGCGCCAGATGAGACGCCCAGGCGTCCAGTGATAGTGACGCCCAGGTGCAGAGCGGCACGCCCTAGGCGCCCAGTGCGCGACGCCCGACGCTCAGGCGCACTGACGCCCAGGGCACCGACGCCCAGACGCCCCAAGGAACATTGTGGCACAGTTCTCTTGGAATCACGTTCGGAATCCATTACCGCTTCCGCAACCATCCGAATAAATCGGTGAATTTAAGTGAAACGCTAACAGTTTATATCTAAAATTATATGACCACTATAAATATACCTTGACAGGTGAATTCATGGGGATGGAACAGGGTAAGGTTATACCCCGAAGCTAAGGAGTTTTCCGGATATTACCCTTAAAAAACTTAATATGAAAATTATGAGAACTAAATGGATTTAAATAAAACTTGACAAAGGGAACATTGTTGGATTAACCGACATAATATTTAAGTTGAAACGATCGAAACTATGTAACACCTCTTCTGTAATCAATTAGGTTATTTCGAGGGGCTTACTTGAGGGTCGAGTTGGAGAAGTTCACTTTGCCAACTTAAGTAAAGTAAATTTGTTTAACGTAGCAGGCACTTATCGGGTTAAGTAATCCTCTCATTCATAATCATTGTAAATAAATGAATTTGAACTGTTTTTACTGTTGGAATATGTTTGTGTGGAATTTTTTATATTGATTATGTGGAAAGAATGATCTTTAATTGTTGGAATATGTTGTGTGGAATTTTTATGTTGATGTGTGGAAATTGTG